>JAUTBR010000001.1:31003-51000 GCA_032361205.1 Pseudorimula midatlantica
CTGCCAATGTAAATGTTACACTATTCTAAAATCATTAGTATCATGTACATGTGTATTTGTTGATAATGATATAACGCTGGTATGATAACGCGGGTGGCATGTCATGGACCCCAAATACAGCGTTATATCGAGGGTGCACTGTATATGGCACCGTACTATATTACAAAGACCACCAGAGGAAATGTGTGTCCTTCCATTGTTCTCATCCATCCGCGAGCAGTCAAATTTCCAAAATTCATCGTCATGAGGTGGGCAACAAAAACAGGAAGAAAAACAGACATCCTCTGCCGATAATGATCTCAGATTGCTTATCATAGACCCAGAAGGGGGTAAATCAATACAATAATAGAAGTTTGGTAAACTTTTAGATCAATGTCTAGCATGAACCCCACAGTTCAATCAATGAGATCTTTCAAAACTTGTAACAGAAAGTCTACAATACCATCTTCTTTATTTGTTTTGGTAAATAAAAATATCCATATTTTGGGATATAGTTATCTGAATAACGTATTGTAAACTTTCTGTCATTTTAGTATCTTGATGAAATTCAAACACATAAAACAAGATTAATAACGAATTAGCTTGTTAAAATATCACTCTTTTGTTTCACAAATACAAATAGGATTAATACACAAAATGGTAAATTGATCAAATTGTATTGAAAAACACACAGGTTAAAGTTTCTATTTTCAAGTATGCATAGCAATTGAAAGTATCTATATAACTTATCAAAGTCATCTATTCGATGTCAACTCATTCCAAGCATAGATGACCATAATGGCCTTCAATGAGATCATGCAATCTAACTTATTAATGGAAACACACATTGTAAAAGTATGCATTCAAATCATTGTTACGGTTTCATGTCAAAGTTCATACATGCACAGAAATCTATCCACTACTCAGCATGTAGCCTGTAGAATCGAGAAACGCACAATGAAAGATGTGATGGTGAAAAATTGTTACCGGGTAGTTTGGATTAGGAATGACATGGAATGTGATGTGAAGGCATGTTTTGTGTATTAGGAATGACACTAAATATTGTAATGAAGGTTCATTAGTTAGAGCTTTGTGACTGTTGAAAGCTATTTTGAGAATACACCATAACCAGAATTCGAAAAAAATGCATTTACTTTCGAGCAAGATTTAAACTTCAGCCAGAAATGTCCTTTACTCTCTTAATATTTCCATTAAAAATGTGTTTAAGGGGAGATAAGTGTTAGTCCTGCCAAATTCATTAGTGACACCCGATTTTCAAATTGCAAGTGAGCAATAGTGACACAAGGTTTTCGAAGTGTCACTGTTATTCAAGGTTTCAAATAACCACAGGAGAAGTATTTTCATATGGTGTAAAACTCTTATCATAGCTTTAAAAGAACACAGATATGTACGGTGAATGGTCAGTTGGAAGGGGTAGGGGAGGGGATAATATTCAGCTATGTAGCTTCCGTATGGGGAGGGGCAATAGGGTTTGTGGTATCGAATGAGTACAGGAGGACACGCACCGCTAATACAGTTAGGTGATGAATAGGTCAGGGTCATTATGAAATAGAGGTGACGGTCGTTGATATTACAGAGGTGAAGGTCATTAGGTATGACAGGTGAAGGTTGTTAGGTATTACAGAGGTGAAGGTCATTATTACAACAGGTGATGGTGACTAAAAATTAGTAGCAACTAAAAAGGGTGCAAGTGGCGAAAAGAGTATATAGTGGGAAAACAAGAAAACATCAAAACATGAAACAGGTAAGAGAAGACAATAAAACAAATAAATCACTCCATTACCGTAAACCTCCTCTCTTATCACATTAACGCAAACCTCTCCTAATATGATTTACTAATCAAATTTGTCCCTGCATGTATGTATGTTATAAGATAGTCTTCAAAGAATTATTGGTCCCTCCAAATACGTCTAATTTCTTCTTTCCTAAACATAGCCATCCCGTTGCATGAATCGAGATAGCTTTAACAGATGTGCAAACTGGCGTGTTTATCGACACTTTTGAATTCATTTAAAACCACATAGATTTCCTAGTAATGTGCGTGAATTCTGCGTCAATATTGCGACATTACTTATGTACAATAACAGCCCCAGCCCCAATATTACGAAACATTTAATAGGATTTCATGCTCAACTCAAGTTTAGTTCACAAATCCCCACTTAAAATTCGAGCTGAGCGCAAAAATCGGCATTCAAAGTGTTTCATAATCCCGGGTTCCGAGCTCCGTTAGACAAGACTAGCCTGCTGCTACTACTACGGCTGTTGATGCTGCTGCTGCTGAGAGTGGTATAGGTATACGAGTGTCAAGCTGCGTTGGCCACACAGGGCACATACCTTCCAGAGTATCTACGGAATGCTGCAGAGACTGATTCTCACGGGTTGTCAATTCTACAGTTGTCTCCGCCTGTCATAGCAAACCAGCCAAGAAAACAAGAACATCAACACATGCAAAGTAACACTTTTTTCCCAGTCACACACACACAAAAAAAAAAAAGGAAGAAAAAAAATGTATGTATGAGGAGGAAAAAAACAAGGGTGCTGTGAGACGCCATATAGCCAGGCTTCCAGATGCTGCTTACAAGACCAATCTAGAGTAAAGAAAGGGGAGTATGGGTTGGCTATGGGGATATACTGGGCACTGGGGGGTAGAGTTTGCATGCTGCCATGGGGCCTAGCTAACATAGCCAAGCACCACCACCAACTCTGAAAATAGGCATCCGGATTTGTGCTGTCCTAGACTACTGTAATATGGAGATGAGATGATGATTTTGGAGATTAATGATAATACAGGCCAGCATGCTGAAAAACCAAACATGTTTTAGTAGTAGGGGAGAGACCAACGCCGTCGTCGTCGACGGTCGTTCGTTAGTCTCGCGGCACGATGCAACTCGGGCTGCAGCCATACCTTCAAGTCTGTCGACTTCCTTTTGCAATTTGGATACAGTTCTTTCAGCCTCAGTTGACCGGTTCTCAGCCTGACAGAAAAGAACAATGCTGACACAAGGGAAAGAGGCCTTACACCCACACCACCTCCCCCATGGGGTTCCGGCTTCCCCATACCTAGTCCTGTCTACACCCAGGGGACCGAAATTACCCCCAAGCTGGCCGTAACGCTGACAATCAAAACCTGCTCCCGAATAACCATAACTGGGTACAGTTGTTAGATAAAAACATTGCAGTGTTTATTATACCTTCACCAGGGGTGGGACAGCGAATACAGGGGCGAAATATACAAATATAAAATTGCATAATAAACATGATAAAAAAAAGTTGATATATACCGTAAACATATCAGATTACTATTAATCAAGTGACTTAAATGTGATCTTCAATGCAATGAAATACTGGTCATACACAACATATCAACTTGAAAACCAGTTAAAAAATAGTATTACATTTTACACATTTTACAATTCTGAATTTTATATTTTACTTTTATTTTGTATTAAAAACGTTACCACATCCAAAATTACAGATGTTTTATAGCATTAAATAGCAATGAGAGATTGTGAGTAAGTGGAGCGTGTGAGTTTGTGTATTACTTACATCCTTGAGTCTCTGTGTGAGGTCGCGAATGGTCTCCTCGTAGCTGTCCTCTCTCTGAGATGCCTGAAACACACGCACACATCGGCTCAGACCAGGCTTCCTATAGGCTTAGCGGCATGCACATACTGATATCACAAGCCCACAGAAATACAGACACTTACCATTCATTATTGCTAAATTCCATTGAAAAAGAAATTAAATTAAATTAAAATATATACATGTGTATATATCTTTTTAGAATTGCGGTCCTTTTCTAAAGTTTCATAAAAAAATATCATAGAAATCCACCCCCCACCCCCACTCTTTGGATATTTGGATACACTTCAGAATTATTTATTATGTGAATTAATTTCTATAAATAATGTTTGTTTTTATTCTGTGTAATTCATCGTTACAAAATCATAAATAATATGCATGTTAATGGAATAATTTAATGTATGGAAAAAGCTCAGTTATACGGCTTGTAAATTCCATTTGAATATTTAATAAGCATACTAAGTCCTCCCAATTGCCATGGTCATTGGGGAAGATTTAAACTTGGGACCTCTGGCTTTGAAGACTGCTGGTCTACCACTGGGCTAGCACCCTTTAACTACCAAGTACTGAACTGGGTAAAATATCAGTATCAGCAAGTTTCAATATATTCCCAAAGAAATATACAGCATTGAGCTCTGTACATACATTTGCAATATCTATGACATCTCAAATTACGGTACATTAGTTTAACATCCTTGAAAAACCAATTGCCTACTTATTAGGTTAATACATCTTTCATACATAATATTACAAATATATGTGTAATAGCACAAAATGGAGTATATATTCTGTTAAATGATAATTTGTTCAATGCATAGATATATAGATTATACTGCTAAATATCTAAACATTTATGCAAACACTCTTGAAAACATGAAACATTATGTGGAGAAAATGGCGCTCTTCTTTCTGAAGATGTTCATATGAGAAACAGGTATCCAAGATGAACCATTCCGAGCAACTGGACTATAGCCTCGCTCGGAATGGAAGAAAGGAAGATTAGCTTTAACGGCTGCCAACCATGACACCTGCAAATAGCTGGAATGTGACGTTCAATTTACTGTCCATAATAAACTTAATCCTCGCCAAATGGGGGGGGGGGGGGGTGTAAAAGGAACCATCCCAACTTTGACAAAATAATAATTTCCGCAAAACATTGGAGATAAACAAACCGAGGAAATCGTTATATATTTGGTTTTGAAAATTTACAAATTTTGGGAGGTGATTTTTACACGTAATATCTGCGTTGACTATTTTGATTGAAATATGTGAAGATTTGTAGACAGCTGGTGATGTGAGTGACAAGAGGACAGTGTTTTATTAGTGACACACGTGTGGCAGTCTCACCAAGACTTGACCACTCTGGACTCCACCACTCAAAAACTAGACACCCACTGCTTAGTCAGGCGTCAGGAAAGTTTGTGCGTTACTTTAAGACAACACGTAAAGACTCTTGAGTATCGTAACGCATGCCGGCCAATACGGAGAGGAAAGGGGAGACAGTCGATGATGGCCAGGTATTCTGCCTTACCGTTAGTAAATTGCACGTCCATGCATGTTAAGACAAGCCTCCAAGAAATCCACACAGTTATGGGGTTGGACACTGATGTAATATAGCTTTAAGATGACTGGGAGTTGTATACCCCTAGTCTGTACCTTGGACAAACATGCACAGAATATATACACTGAGAAGGGAGAGACTTTCGAAAAGGCAAAGTTTACAATGTTAGTGTTCCTACGGTAAGGGAAATCTTCACATATTTCAGTTAAAATGTCAAAATAGTTGACACAGCTAGCATGCAAAACCTTAAGGTTCTACACAGTTGCTTTCTTTGCAGTCAACTGGTATCTACCCAAATAGAAAATAAAAATAGTTTTAAACAATGTGTAAAGATTTCCTCTGTTCGTCCTAGTGTCTGTGTGCCTGTACTTTCAACCAGCCAGACAAAAATGGCCTCTGAAGATCTTCTTCAAAAACCCAGCAATTTCTCTTTCCGGGATCATTGTTTTCTCACTAAACAGCAATCCAATCAGACTGCTTGGTGATTTACAAGATAGCAATTCCATAAAAATGAATGGTGGCTTTCACGTCCAATGAGAATGCTTGGCAATATTTCCAAGAAAGCAGTCCCATCGGAAAGCATGGAAGCCTAAAAAACAGCAGTCCTACTGGAACTTGTGGTACGTTGCAAAACAAGGGAGTTCCATTAGAACACGTGGCCACTGAAATAATCAATAACAAATGGCAACTAAAATAATCATAACAAAAAACGAAACTAAAATAATCATTAAAAGAATTAAACTGAAACAATAAAAAAAGCCAAGTCACTGTCTCTGGCATAACCTTTGGCGCCTTCCATCCTCAGCACAGCAAATCTGGGTGGGGGGTGTTTCACCGAGTTAGTAGGGACACGGTCTATACTATCTGAGAGACCTTGTGACGACTGCCTCCAAGTTAATCCTCGGGTGAAGCTTCTACCCATGCAGTTCCTAACCAAACTAAAACAATGGGCCCTCCCTTGCTGGGAGCGCACACCAGACACTAGGCGATTGTATGAACAACTACAGGCAACTGAATAAAGAACTCGATCGATCGAAAGAAAAAAAACGATTGCCAAAACCACTGTCAGGAGCCGACATAAAAAGACGGGATGAGTGACGTAGCAGTTTCTGGATTCGACTGCGGTTAGCAGATAATCTAGCACTCGTTGGTACGGAAACGCATGCGTTTGAGGCCTGACAAGCAGGCAGACTTTTGGACACCATGCAACTATGGTGATACCTCTTGTTCACTGATTTCCAGTGATTTCATATTGTTGCCCACAACCTTCAACTCTTCCTCAAGCTCGAGAATCTTCCTGAAATAACAGATTGGCAACATTAGAGGGAGATAGAGAGCTGCCTCCATTACACCTGCCCTAGCTCAGCTTACCTGGTCGAGTTGGACCTGGATGGTTTTGAAATTGTTACCCACTATGTGAAGCTCCTCGTCAAGGTCATAAATTTTGCTGGAACGGGATAAAAAAAAGAGGGCTTGTTACTGGGTGTGTTAGATGATGGGTGAGTGTCTCTACGTATGGCGAACGTCAACAGACTACAGCGCCAACACGAGAGTTGAAGTGGGGGAAATGGGGGTTTCGGGGAAACGAGGGACGCACGTATGAATGTACTAGGGAGAGAGAAAATGAGATGGATGTTTTGGTGGGAGCGCAGACCAGAGACATGCGACCAACTGATCACGAAGTCATGGGTCACACAGCGGGCAACACTCAAACCCAGTCTGGTCCAACAAAACAGTGAGCTAGGGTGGTTTGCAGTCTGTTCCCACCTCCAGCTAAAACACAGGCAGACCGCGTTCAGTCCCTATACTGGTGCAGCCTATACCTAGGGGTGGCTGCCGACAAGTATCGAACAACTAACTATATCCATCCAGCTGCAGCTGACATTGGCGACCGTCTTGCTGCAATGGCCCCCAAATAGATCGGAAAGGATGCAAACAACCAAAGTAAAAAACGCAAGTGAAATTGAACAGAAGATGCCAATAATCGGTGGGGAAAAAAATAATCTAAAGCATTTTTTTCTTTCTTTTTTCTCTCGCCATTTAGCATGCCGATTTCAAACATTTTTTTATTTATTCAGCAAGCACTGACCGAGGTGGACTGGCTGACAGCAATATAGGGACTGATGCACCAACGACCAATGCATCATGGGGAAAAGGTGCAAGCCATCACTTAATGGATAATCTTACCTGTTCTTCACTAATTTCAAACGATCTAATGTTTGTGGTTAGATTGCTAACTTCAGCTTCATAATGCTTGTACTTCCTGGAAAATGTCAAACAGCAAACACACACGCAATTAGTCATGCAGTCTAATTCCTAACATAACAATGTTAAAGTTTCAACAAACCTTGCACAATGCAAGCTTAAACATTTCGATTCAGATACTGAAATCAGGGAGATGTTCATTTATTGGAAATAATTTGAAAACTCCATGATTTCTAATAATATTTAATACAAAATTATGAAATTATGAAATCAGAAATTGTTGAATTTCAAATAGCATAAATTTAATAGAGAAATTACAATTTAATAAAAGTCAAAAGATCATTTACAGATTCATTAGATTCACATAAAAGTTTATATTTATGAGAGATTAGTATAACAACATAAAATTAATGTGCTCAAATAACTAACACTTCATACCCATGTAAATTATTGTAGTAGAACTATACAATAGTGACCAGTTTCAGAGCATACTAAAATCATAAATTACCCTTTAAAAAATCAACAAATTTAGTGTAAGACTCTTTTGATTGTAAAACAATATTTTTCTTATATAAATGCAAATGAATCCATGAAAAGGGCGAATGAATTATTGTTTCATGTCACAGTGGGAATCTGAAAGCAAGAACTGACAAATAAATACTTTTTGTTGTGTATTGCTGTTGCTCTTCTGAAAGAGGCTACATGTTCACTTTTCTTAATTTACTAGCAGTATTACTCAAATATTTGTCTACCTTTCCATACTGGTGTAAATAATTAAAAGAAAATATACTTCAAATACTAGTCAAAAGAATTCAAAGAAAAAATAACTCGAAATATACATCTAACTTCCGTTTTACATGTAAATAAGTTAAATCCTCTGAAACTGGTTTACAATTAGAAACTCAAACTACGAATAGAAACGAAGCAAAATGCAGAAAATCGTACAGAACAGAAGTTTGAAATTCTTCATGCATTGGCATACTTATTTTAATTTCCTATATCAACAGTTGTAGTGTTATGCATGGTAAACAGCCTGTGGACTGATCCAATGGATGCCTGCACACAGCAAGAAATCGGTGAAAGGCAAGCAAGATAGTGTGTGTCTGTGTGGTGGGGAAACTGGTATACTGGGCAAAAACTAGCAGGTCAAAGGTCATCGCTGCTGCATTTAGAAGGGGGCCAGTAAGGGTGGGAGGATCTTATTATATAATATATTTTGTGATGCATAATTTTACACAGGAGTATCTGACTTTTCAAATCCGAGCAGTTAGTTTGACAACAATTAACTAGTCGATGCTAATAAGTTTCCTATCAAACTCGAAAACAGAAACACAAATTTGTTTTCATGCCATGCCTTCCATAAGGTTAACATTTCAAGAAGCTGTTCTATCTACAACATAGCTAAAAGATCTAACCGAGCTTAAGAAAATGGCTTTGCACCTTTAAAAATTTCAACTGAAAATAGCATAAAACAAGTATCAGATGAGACAAAAGATCTAGACCATGACTGGGTCTGTGCTCGACAATGTTTTTTAATTAAAAAGAACAGAAAGATTTTCGTATCTATAATCTATATAATATTATTACATCTTTCTATTTGTTAGAAAATGGCACATACAGAATTGCAGGTAACAAGACTAATGTGATGTTTTGAATGTTTAAATAAATGGTCCAGGCCCATTTTAATCAGTTATATCTATGCAACGTCAAATCAAAAGCGCACACCCAACTGTACTCAGTGAGTGAGTTTGGTTTGTCGAGTAATTTCCAAAGGGACATCTTCACAATCCACAGAATCCACTGTGGAAAACTAGGATTATTTGAAAATTAACTTTTCAAAATCCAACATCCTTCTAAAAGTCCACAATGAGTGGATTGTTGCTTAAAAATTGTTGTGGGAATCTTTCACCCATACACAACAACAAATGCCTACAAAACATAACCCACTGATATCCATAACATCATAATAACAAAAGAAAATATGTATTAAATTTGAAATATATTGAGAATTAACGTCAGAAGAAAAAGTCGGAAGTTTATGTCCAAGAAGCTACTACATGGCATAAGCTCTAGTCAGTCGATGACTGCTTAGGCTGACAAATATCAGCAACACATATATCAAATAAAAGATTTTCTTTTAAAACGATGCTACTAATAATGGGAGCTCTGGTGTAGTCTAGATGTTAGAAGTAATTGTAAAACCCTAATACCATATCCCCAGCTAGTGTGAGAGTGTGGAGTTGTAGTTATGCAAACTAGGTGAATTGTACAGAGAGTGTATACAGAGAGTGTACTGAGAGTGTACAGAGAGTGTACTGAGAGTATACCAAGAAAGTATGGTACCGAGATTGTACCAAGAGTGTAGATAAAGTGTAGAGAGTGTGTACAGTGATAGAAACTTACTAGCCCAAATAGTGATACAATTAACAAATTTTATGAATTTCTTCTAGTCCTTTGGATACCTTAAAAAGCATTGGGAGAAATGGCCCGGGCTAACGGGCTAGTGTTCATTTTGATCCCTGAATGTAGAGAAAGAGTGTACCGAATGTGGAATATTAGCTTTACCAGCCCAGTGGATATAGTGTCGTGTTCAGAGAGAGGTTGAGTGTGTGTGTGGGCAGAAAGAAGGTGAGAAAGAAAAGAAGCGTGACAATAGCTGCTGCTGATCCCCCACCCCCAGAGTGACCAACCTCCCATAGTCGTCGCTCATCTCCTCTAGACGTTCGTTCTCTTTCTCTGCTAAGGTCAACTTGCGAACAGTCTGGGGACACAAGACAGTTCAATACGGAATCAGAGCGGAACCTTTCCGTGGAATCGGGACGGAATTGTACTTACGCTTCTGCGGCCTCCAGACGGGCCTCTGCACGTTCAAGGTCCACCTCTGTGATCGCTAGCTTACGGGCGGCCTGCATTGAGATCAACGTCATTGGTCAGTTCCATAAATGTCCACTTTTCATTGGATGATGTCTTGGGACATTTAAAAATGTGATAATGTTTTTGATCTTTCTGTAGCAATGCCAAAAATTGCAAGATTCTTTAATTTAACCAAAGCCCCAAAATAACGTGATTCTTTTTTTATATTGATATTTTTAACATATTGATGACAACTAATATAGATTTTTTTCAACCCAGAGATTCTCAATTTTCTCATAAATCTACTGATGCCACAAAGCAAACATACATGTTTTAGAATAAATTATTCTTTTACGTCACAGCAGGAATCTTTCACCAATACGCGACGAAATACATTTTTGAATAATAAATTGTATTATTAAATTTTCAATGAAGTAAGTCCCAAGACCACAGCACACAAGGGTTTTTTGAACACTGACGGAACAAGGCGTCATGCTTTCTACTCACAGATCTGTGAAATTTTCACACTCAAAGTTTTCAACTCTTTGCATGCATGCCGACACAATATGACAGGACACCAGCTTTGAAGCTGGAGTTAGTAAAAACACTCGGATGCAGGCTACTGTCAAACTATGGAAGCACACGGCTTTCCCCTCGGAACAAGGCTTCCAATGGGCGCAATTGCTGGATCCAATTGTGCATTGCATGGGCAATACAAATCTTGGATCAACAAATCTAACACTAATACACATACATTCATGGCAAGAATAAGACTGCATTAATAAATCAGAAAAATGCAATGGAACCGGATTTTAAGAAGAAATTACCTAATTTGATGGAATAAATCATTTCAAGAAAATACAGTTTTCTAGACATTATTAATGCATTCTTATTAATAGATACATTCCACTCTGGAGCAGAATGTTTCTTAAAACAGTTACATTATTACAATATTATTTTTTTAAACATCATTTACTGGATATTTCAATAAACACAAATTACTCATGCTAGTATTATTATTACTAGTCAATATGAAATAATTGTATGTCAATTGGTATTGTAAGTGATATTGTCAGTAAAAGGTTTTCAATACTTCACATTTACATGAAAATATTAATAAACAGTCATCATTATTATGCATCATGCCATTCCAAAGTATGCACTCCTTTCAGCATGCATCTGAAATAAACACAAATCTTTGCATCATTCAAAGAATGCAATTAAATACTCTTTCAGCTAGAAATCCGTAATGCCAAGAATAATTTAACCATAACAAAAATATCAATGGGATTAAGAATCGGAATTTGTATTTTTGATGTACAATTCCCTCCCCTAAAATATTTCTTTTAACAAAATACATTAAAAAAACAATGACATTCAAAGATTTCTAGGTTAAAGAATTTTCAAATGCAGATGTTAGTAAATTTGTATCAGTTTAGTTCGACTAAATGCAATCACTAACATTTCATGAAATGGCTGCAGAAAGGGCAAATAACTCTCAAATTTCATCACAAGAAGTTCACATTTGATGACAATATATCCACATCCAGGATAGCATGGTTTTGTATTGCCAATGTCAAGAAGGTAGGTACAAGCCTCCCTCGTATTATCCTTGGAGAAAATCTACCAAACTTTTGTAATGCTATGGAAAAGTTACTTTCAGACGATTTCCAGTAATCAAATTTAGAAGAAATGTGGACAATTTAAACAACAAAAATATACTTTCACCAGCACTGCAAAATGCATATATGATCAATGGCTAGAAAACCCCATTCTATTTCTAGAAAACTCTGGACACTATTTCTAGAAGGCCCCAATCTATTTCTAGAAAACCCCAATATCTACAGCAATCTGAAGACTATTCACCCCACCTCCTTCCCCGAAACTGATACGTACATCACTATGCCCGACATGCCCAAAACTGGCTTATACATCACTATGCCCAACATGCCCAAAGACCCACTCAAACACTGTTGGACGGGACGGTGCGTCGCATCAAAAGAGGCCATCACCTCATCATATTTACGGTCTGCGTCCTCTGCAATCCATCGTGCTTCCTCCAGCTGCTTCTCAAGGAACTCAATACGCTCCTCATCAAACTGGCTCCTGTTCTCCAGTACCTTACGAGCTCTAGCAGTGACAAGACATAGCGGGATGTGAGTAGTCAGGTTAGACAACAACCATAGGCAAGTTAAGAGCTGTTTTAGTCGACGTATATTGACACTACTCTCGACACCAATTCCTCCAACCGGAACTTGTTGTCGACGTTCCAGTTGAAGAAAGGGTCATGCGACTAAATCCTGAAATAAAAATGTTAATCGTGTGCGAGCGTGCGTGCATTTGTTTGTCCGCGCAAAGAGGTTTTGTTAGCACAAGTCATGCCTAGGTAGTCGGCGGGTGAGCGAGCGGGGTGACACCTGGTGGCAGACAAGGACATCACCTCATCGTATTTGCGCTCGGCGTCTTCTGCAATGTATTTGGCCTCCTTCAGCTGAGCTTCCATCTGATCTATCCTCTCGTCATCAGCAAGACTCCTGCTCTCAAGCACCTTGCGTCCTCTGTGGAACAGACACCAGAACTAACCCATCACCACAAGCTCAACAGAATCAGTAATTAAGCGTTTGACCCGGCGTAATGATGCACCACAGACTAGTCTCTGCTTGCAAGTTACCGCTGAAATACCAAAATGTCTTTCGATTAGTTGGAAAAAAATAGAAGATTGATTACTCTGATAAAAACTTGTTTGTTATTGCAGTATTTGATAAAAATCATTCCAAATTTATACTTGATTAGGGAAGGCGATACAATTTTAAAATCTTGGTTGAAATACGGCAATATCAAACACAGAACACCACCACAGCAAGGTTCCACTCTCTCCAGCATGCAAATCCAAGAAGCATCAGGAACAGGCATCAACTCGGGGCAGCGATGAGCTTCTCCAGCCGGACCTGCAAGGAGGATAGAGATCTCTGCATCAGTGTGAGGCTGTGCTAACTGGGACTGGGACAACCTACCTCGTCGTATTTCATCTCAGCTTCCTGGGCTACCACCTGGGCAGTCCGTAGCTGCTCCTCGAATATCTCCGCCCGCTCCTCTGTGGCGATCAGTTTACCTTCTAAACCACGTCTGGACCTGCAGAGACATCACGGCACACCATGCAACCATCATGCTTTTTCTTAACCACTGACCCAACTGAGGTGCCAATGTTGGTTATTACTAGGGGTGCAACAATGTACTGAGATACAGCTGAATGCGATATACAGTATGGAGCTGAATCAAGGTAGACGAGAGCCTCCCAAACCGTTATTGCCTTGCCCGCGTTGAGCATTAAATGTATCGCCATATGCAAATGTATTATGAGCGAACCATCACCACAGAACATACACTCTATGTTGACAAAAATGCACTGTCAAATGTGCAATAGATGATATTCTGACACTGTTGCATACCTAGTGATTATCAAGGCTTACATTCAAGATCAAGTGTGCGGTCATATGGGAAGAGTTGATAAATCTGGCACCGATTTGCATTTTTAGAAATGTTGCTGATAATATGAGAAAGTGTGTCTAAGTTTGACAGCAATTTACAGAATGGCATGTTAGTCTTTCCAGTGCATTTCATAAAATCTAAATATTCAGAAATATACTTCCTATGGAATTTTTCAAACGTTGGCAAACATATTCAAGAATTTCACCAGAATTATTACTACTGCCCACATCACTGCAATGAACAAAAATAACATTTCAGATCTTGAGAATTAAGAAGGAAGCAAGGAGGAAAATAACCTGGTGATATAAATATTTAAATGGCATTGTGTCCAAGGCGAACAAATAAATGGAGCAAGTGGACACTACACAAGTATCTACAGTGAACATGTCAAGCTCTCCCCCTCCACGTGGACACGTCATTAGTCATTTCTCGTAGGTGTACGTAGATCACTACTTGTGTCAAAGAGACCAGGCATATTTCAACAGCCACAGCCGACACTTCAGAGCCTATCCACAAATATGGGTACCATGTCAGAAGTCATTGGTATCCCAAGCATTCTATCATGTCACTGCAGACAGATGTAGTGGCAATACTTTAGCGGTGTTAAAGGGACATTGCGAGGATGTTTCAGAGTTCTGAACATTTGGCACATGATCCATCAACAACTTGAGGAAAGTCTTAAGGACTTTGCCAAGAGAAATGTCTGATGGATGAAATTTTAAACAACCAATAAATAATAAGAAATGATGATGAAACCGATCTGGACCTGAGATTATGAAACTTATCCGAGTACGATTTAATGCTCAATTCAAAGTTTAGTTTACAAATACCCACATCAAAAGTGAAATCCTACTCAAAATGTTTCGTAATCTCATGGCCCAATTTAGATTCAAATTTTCAAATCAATAAGTTATCTTCATCGTTGGTAAATACACTTTTTTTGAAAAATACAACAAAAATGAAGTTTCTACACTGAATGAAATCACATAGTACTTCAGGACAGAAATATATCTAAACAAACTAATAAAAATAAATGAAAGTGCTAGATATTTAAGTCATGTTCATGCGCCAAACATATTTCATAAGCCCCTGGTAAAACATATTTCTGTCAGTGCGACACAATTTGCATACATTTTAACATCCAGCCATAATAGTAATAGTGCACATGTTCCACCACCATGAAAAGAAGATTTATTTCCTACTTCAGATTCATGAAAGCCTTAAATACGATATTGTGTGGAGCATGTACTGTACACACCCAGTCATGCATCTCTACACAAACAAACCAACCCCAGGAAATGGGCCCCACACTCTGTGGTGTTAAATACTTATCAGTTACATACATAACTAATCCACTTTTATCAAGCTTGGTAACGACTTCCTAGTACACTACTAAACTTGCAGGCCAACATTTATGGCTAATATTATCACATTGAGTGTACATAATGCTCTACATCTCTCCACATGAATAACTTTATTGTCGTATCCTTCCATGCCTCAGGCTAGTATCCCTGATGAAAATACAGAATATGCAGAAACAAACCATTTTTATATACCATAGCTTAGTTTTGTGCCTTACAATATCTTAATCATGATAATGCACAAAAATGTGAATTCCATTGTAATTCAAAAACATTGTATTACTTAATTAGCATAATTAATTAATAATTAAACAATTAAGTACAAATACACGTAATTGTATATTTAACGGTGACCACGCTAATTTTTTCAAGCCATGACCTGGCCCAGAAGAGACTGAGTCGGTATACAGGCAAGGGGTGGTAGACAAGGGCACTGCATATCTCCCTCACTATTGACCATATCTATACAAGACTTGCTTTGCCAGTGTGCACTTGATTGGCCTATAGCAACGTTTGTCCAGGCCCCGGTCACTGCAAACCAACATCACATGTACACAGAGGTCAAATGGGAAATTCTTTACACTTTATCCTCAAGAGTGAGAAGAGGGGGGAGGGTGTTTGCGGGAATGTTGACTTTGGACCACTATGATTACATGCAAACAGTTAGAGGATCACTCTCGGCTCCCTTCCACTCACACAACACTCACATTGTCTTTAACAACACTAAATATATACATACAGGATAGACTACAAGTGGTGTGCATTTTGGTACTGCATTTTGCTTACTAGCAAGAATGCGAACAATCGTGGCTCTGATCGGTGTAACCATGGAAACCTCGTGCATTATAATCATATGCCAATGATTTCCCTGTAGTAAAAATAACCCCAGCCCATAAGTTTTCCACTGGGGCTCATGAATATGAAAACAAGAAATAGGAAAAAGAGTACAAACAGAAAGAAAGAATAAAATTAAAGAATGAATCTGTTGAAGTTTGATCTGTAGAGTACTCATTGGGCCCATTGCTAGGACTCAGGGCAGATGCTGTGCATGTGTTTCCATTTGGTATTCCATATGGCGGACCTGGCTGTAAAACGCATGCAGTTCATAGGATACATTTCAAACAAATAAACTACATGGGTTGAAATACCTAACACAACAAACTTGCCAAGATGTTGGTCCAATAATATTGCCACAAGGAGATGGAAACTTTCAGTAACAAAAGCTCTAAAGAAACAAAGATACAGCTACAGAGGTTGAAATTAGCTAGATGCGAACAATAGTGATAAATTAATAAAAACTAGTAGCATTCATTTTCATTTCTCAAATGTTTGTATAAAGTGTCAAAGGATCATTGTTTCCTGGACTTATGACTGGAAATATTACTAAAATATACATCAGGCCTGCTGTTGAGCCTTGAGATACTTCTTCTACATCTATCAGGCCAATCATAACATCAGAACACAAAATAAAAGTGTGTTTTTTTAGCAATACGGTAGCTATGTTTACAAATCACTAGTCCTCAGGCCACCTTAATTATTGGCAATCTTAGCTAGAGGCCTAAATTTATACTTGTCATAAGGATACCTAAAGCATTGGACATTTTAGCTTGTGCTAGTGGTCAGAATTTACACTTGTCCTCGGGATACCTAAAGCATTGGACTTTTAGCTTGAGCTAGAGGACCACCACCAGACCGTAGCTGTAGCTCACCTCTCACTCTCATCTGCAGCCTTGGAAGCCTCTTCCAGTCTCTCTGTGGCAGTCTGCAGTCTCTCTTCGTTCCTCTCAAGGTCCTCCTCCAGGAGTGTGATCTTTCTTGTTGTCCCGCTCACTTCCTGTTCCATCTGCAATGACAACACTGTAGTGTAAGAAACAGCAACAGTACAGTGACCACCATATACCATGTATACTCATTAGGCTATCATGGATGGGATCCTTTATTTTGTTTTAAATTTACTTTCAGGTGGGTTTTTTCCAATTGGAATGTAGCCTGAATACTGATCCAAATAATATTATTATTTTACTGAGTGTGAGTGAATACGGAGTTTAACGTGATTGCAGGAATCTTTCACCCATTTGCGACAATTATTTTACCGAACATGATATTTAGTAGTAGTAGCCTTTAGCCTTAAGGGTATCGCTAATATTGAGGAAATAGGAATGGGCTAACAGGCTAGTTTTTTATTACTATAATACATACAAGAGTAAGAGTGAGTGAAAGAGTTATTGTATATTATGGCCAAACACTTGATATATCCATCATGGCATGTTGTGTTTTAAACTTTTGTAGTAAAGTATACTACCAGCAAACAGTGAAGTCATAAACCTTTCTACTAATGTTACGTAAACTGAATTCAACTAGCAATTCATTTAATCCTCTCCATGCTGCATGCAACCTGAAATACCCTAAACAGCAGTGTTTGTGCCTATCAGGGATATGGTTAAATACACATCAATCCAAAGTCTGAAATGTATTAAAACCACAATTACTTATTTCAATGTGACATTCGCCCTCTTGAATGCAATCATGCATGTACATATAGACCGAATCTCTAGCCTGGCAACTGCTATGAACTTCAGATCCCTATGCATTTCTTTGAATTGCAAATATGGATTAATTTCTAGATGTTGGACAACCCCTAGGTGTTGGGTGTGTGTGTTACATGGTGTGTGCGGGAGAATATGCACAGACAGTGTGTCGAGCAATTGCAGTTTCCCTTTACTTTGTTACAATTTGTTTACACCTCAAGCGCTCCACAATGTCAGTGCTATGGGTTATCATATATGTCTGTTTGTACATGGCGAATATCATAGCAATAAACCCTCATAGCTTTATGAACCCAGGCTTTGTCATTGCATGTTTGTGCTTGTCGAATTAATACATTTATGAGATGATTTATTCAGAATTATCTTCTAGTATATGATAGTATATCACGAACAAAGTAGCATGCATCAAGCTAAGGGAAATCCACTTTTGATCTAATTTCCTTTTAGACTGATGACTCCACAGTGTCTGTTGGTGTTCGATATATAGAAGCAATAAACCTGGTGGGAGATTGTCATAACATCCAAGACTCGCTACATGGATCCAGGAAAAAATCAATGGTATAGCCTGCAACTAGTTCCTCCCTTCACTTCATAGATCAAATCAGACATAGTGGTGTTTTACTTGTATCTGAATACATGTCAAGAGATCAAGGGGTTGCATGTGTCTTACTAGAAATGTAGCAATGTCAGAATTATAGCAGCTGATTTGTAGTTTGTTCTAGTTGCATGAAATACGAAGAGCTTGTTCAATACTCCATTGATCACATTGGGTAGTTGCCTGCATGCCTTGATGTTGAACATGCACATAGGAACCATGAATATAGCTGATCCCTGGAGGCATGGCATACAAGGCCTGGGTTTCTAGTGTATATTTATATCTGCCTCCAGTAAAGGTTCCTGTTCCATAGAACAATGTCAGAATATAATGTATACAAGAGTTACTCGTAGTGCTACAATGGTTCTGTGGACATGGCCAGTTAACTACCAACTGTTAGCATCATATCATAGGTTTTGTGTCGGTTCCGTCTATTGACAGAGTTAGTGGGTGTTTGTTTACACAGTTTAAGGAGGCTTTAAGATCACTGAGAAAGGACCGCTGCTTATGATATATATATATGCAAGATAATAGCTTTCTAATAATCTCCAAAAAAATTAATGGTCAAAACATGACGGATATAAATATACACCATATACGCGCTCTGGAGAATTCGGGGTCAACGAACAAGAATCAAGAATCAAACTCAAACATTCAAGTTTTGCATTCAGACCCTAATACATGAGCTATTGTATATCCCCCACAATTTACCAAATAAGTACATACAAATAAAACTACTTCCCCATGTGAATTTAAATTGCTACAGTTACTTTCCTAGCTATACTGATAATCATAAATTTAACTTTCAAGCCGGTTTCTTTTCTAAAATACATTTCATACACTGATTTATCATAAAACACCATACTTCATGGTACTTTTTAACAAATGATGCAATATCCATTAGTTGCTGTGGCATTGTGGATGGAAAAAATGATGAATCAAGCTATGTAATTCAAGTAATTTTGTCTGTTTAATCCCCTGGTTTCATGTTACAGATCCATGCATCCCTTCACTGTCTGCAGCCGGCATCAATGAAGGACCCAATACCTGTCTGCACTGCATGCTGCATCTAACTACAGCATGACTCATCTTATCTAAGGAGTCACCCCGCAGTGCTATACACAGTGCTATACAGACCGGCAATGGCTGGCAATGACACTGGCAACACACTCAACACACAGATCCGCTATACACTGCAACCCAGAGGGGCCTCACCCTGTTCATATAGTGAAGTGAAGGCCCCATGAATGGTGATATGCTTATTACAACAAGGATGTGTTTAACCTTGTTCATATTGTGAACTGAACGCTCCATAAATGGCAATATGCTTGTCTATGGATATTATAATAACTGTATTTATAAGCAGGATGTGCGTAACCGTGTTCAGATACTAAACTGAATGTGAACTGAAAGCAGCAATGCTGAGAATATACATGTTTCTCTGTATAGTAATAATTTACAAGCATGATGTTCTTCACTCTGTTCATGTAGTGAACTGAAAGCCGCATGACCAGATATATATGCTTCTCTGTGTATTACCATTCAAAAGCAAGATGCATTTCCTTTTGAGCAATAAATCATTATCTTATCTTCACGCTGTTCATCTGATATATGCTTCTGTTTATTACTATAAAGGTGGACTCTCACGGTATGATTTGTAGCAACAACTTGTATTCACACTGTTCATAATCAACCTACTGCTGCACAACTGGATACATGCCTCTATGTATTACAGTGCACCCTCGATATAACGCTGTATTTGGGGTCCATGACATGCCACCCGCGTTATCATACCCGCGTTATAT
>JAUTBR010000019.1:0-26542 GCA_032361205.1 Pseudorimula midatlantica
TCACGGTGTGTCACTAGCCTGGGGGTCATGCGGTGCAGTATGGGTGGAGGATAAGGGCCGCGTATTACCTAAGTTCTCACTCGTATCATGTATCGAGTCCCCGTGTCGGCATGGAAACCCGAGTCGACGTCTCTGTAGAACAGCAGGATATGGAAGGGGAGTTATGCTGGCTGGGAAATGCAAGTGAACTTGCCCTCCCTAATTCCCCGAATAATGTGCGTGGAGGTGTGAATCCACTGCGTCTCCTCTGCAGTGCAGTATGCTGGCATGTGTATCATGTGCATTTCTGGAACTGGATCCCCCATGAACAGTATAGCATTGCTGGAGAGCATTCATCTAATGAAGGAAGGCGACACGTAATGAAGAAAGGTGACGGAAGGTGCATCGCGATGATAGAAGGTGACGACACAGTAATGAACACGATACATGGAAGTACCGTGACATACTGTGAGACATACTGTGAAGAAAGGTGCCACAGGAAGCAAGGAATGGTACAAGTAGTGACATTAAAGGAATGGTACACATAGTGAAGGAATGCTGTAATGAAGTAAGATGACATACCGTAATAAAGGAAGGCACCACATGAAGAAACGTTAGAATGAAGTAAGATGACATAATAATAATAAAGGAAGAATGAAGTAATATGCAGGCCTCAAAGTTACAACTTTTTCCAAGGAGCCATTTGGCCCCTGCATAGCCAGAAATGTTTAAAATAAGTGAAATATTGGTAGCCAAATGCAAAATTAAGTCGCCATGGCTCCCAAACTAGTCTATAAATTGAGCCCTGAGATGTCATAATAGTAATAAAGGAAGATGTCATAATAGTAATAAAGGAAGAATGAAGTAAGATGTCATAATAATAATAAAGGAAGGTGTCGCATATTGAAGGAATGTTATAATAACAATGAATTAATATAACATAATATAGAAGGAACGTGTCGCAGAATAAAGAAATGATACGTAATGAAGGAAAATACACAACGATCTAAGGTGACACGAGTTGAAAGCAGGTGATAACTATGAAGGAATGATAAACATATTGAAGTAAGGTGACAACACTAAAAGACAGAAGATGGGATGAAGTAATAATGAACGCTGTGCATGGCTGGTCTTTATTTGAGCAAGTTTCCGCGGCAGCCTCCAGTAGTCCATTTGTCATCGTAAACATCAGCACACTCGCTTGATTTAGGCATTTTATAGGCGGATAAGAGTCCGGCCTTACAGTAATCTCCCTTCGTTTGTTTCCCTTGTGTTGCGTGGAGTGAATTGCAGCGAACTGCCGCTGGCCGCAGCTGAAGCAGCCTGCTTTGTACAGGTCGAGTTGGCTGAGAAATGTGCGCTGTCCCAGATACAGACCTCGCTGTCATTAGAGGTGTCGTACGCACATACTTCCTAGACCCTCGCTCCCTTTGCTGTCTGAAGAAGTCATATTTTACGAAAGGTTTGTAACCAAAGACAAATGTGTTTGTGTTACCCAGGCTACCACCCCGCTGTTTACAGACCATTCTGTTAGAGGTGGTCGTAAATGAACAAATCTTCTTGTAGGATGTTGGTCTTTACTGAATGTCATATAAAACGATAATATTTACATAATATCCACACGTACATTATTTGCATACATGAACAAGTAGTATTTTTGTTCAGGGTCAGTTAGCCAGTGTTGGAATGTCTACTGTGTTGGTGGTTTAACAAAGCAGAATGATGTCGGACGTGATTAGGAAACATTTGTTGGATTATTAAAACTCACATTCAGCAATAAAAGCGTATTGAATATGTTGTGAAAACATGAAACAAAAACATATTTTCTTCCCTGTTGAATTTATAGCCCTGCTTTCAATAATATGTATGTGTATGGGTGAGTGCTTCCAGCAGTGACATACAACAAGAACTCGCTCACTTCAGCATATAGCATTCCCATGATAACTAAAGAAAAATCATGGTATTGTTGGTGAGCATTTCATTATAACTCGTTGACTTGACGCTATGTATTATCTAAACTATGTGTGGAGTCTTATCATATATAAATGTCCACTGGGTGCAAGTGTATGGATTGTGTTGACCTATAATCAGCTTTCCTCTAAATATTCTAGGTGTATTCATGGTTTCAGTATTGATTGCTTTGCTATCATTAATGACAACATGCTGAGGATTTCCACACCTGGTACTTAGTATTAATCTCATACAAGCAGCTGCCCAGGTAAACTTGTTCTGTACACAAAGATCCCCGCTATAACAACCAAACACCCCTTTATAAAGAAACCACAGTTTCAAATAGGTAGTATAAAAATCAACATCTCGTATTAGCCAAGGGCGCATGGTTTAAGTCAATGTACAGACAGCAACTAATGACAATGTGTCACTGTGTAAACATTATCGAAGAATAGCTATGGATATTTTTAAGTAAAGAAAATATGTACAAAATATGGAGGAATAATTATCATACAGAGACTATGACTCAAAATAGATAAAGCACCCCAGTGTAAATAGGCCATGACATTGTCAGGGTGTCGAGTCATGTCGTCTATCAAGGCTTTGCCCCAATAGCCAGGTACCAGTAGGTCATCTTTCAAGGCTTTGCCCCAATAGCCAGCTACTAGGTCGTCTATGCCTCATCCTGATTTGTCAACACTTTAAGTTTTGCCCTGTAATAGGGATGTCCTCCCTCGTGTCATCTACCCTGCCATTGCCCTGTATAGAGGCAACAATCAAGAATGTCCTGGTATAGAGGCAACAGTCAAGAATGTCCTGGGTTATAGGCAACAACCAAGCATTGCCTGGTATAGAGGCAACAACCAAGCATTGCCTGGTATAGAGGCAACAACCAAGAATTTCCTGGGTTATAGGCAACAACCAAGAATTGCCTGGTATAGAGGCAACAACCAAGAATTGCCTGGTATAGAGGCAACAATCAAGCATTGCCTGGTATAAAAGCAACAATCAAACACAGTGTCCGTTTGCCTTCAGCATGGAGAGGGTTAAAGAAGAAGAAATGTAAGCAAGGCTTGCACATCTAAAGCGGGCCAACATTTGATCAGCTCTAGTAGAGTGGGGAGTATTTTGGGTGGGGGTGGGGTATTTTCACCACATCGCTAGTATTGGCTTGATCAGCTCTAGTAGAGTGGGGAGTGTTTTGGGTGGGGGTGGGGTATTTTCACCACAAGAAGCTTCTGTAGGAGCTCGGCGCCACCATGCCACACTCTCCTAACATTCATCCTAATGTAACATAAGATGGGAACTGATAATTGAATGGAGAAAGAAAAAAATGTTATAAATAAGTAAGCACAATATTGATCAGTGGACAAGAAAGAATTCATTATCTTTGCAACAGTACATTAGCCACCAGCACCACTTTAACTGGACATTAATGTAATGACGACAGCAATATGTTTAAGATAACTGTGCTGTAACGATTTACTCATCATGTCTCCCAATACATGCTTCATTGGTCGGTACTGAGCGTGTGCAAACTTTAAAAACATGATCACATCAGTTCTAATTCATCTTTCCAAACTATCATGGAATAATATCAGTTCTAGTTTATCTTTCCAAACTAACATTGGATAATTTCTAATGGGAGACAACCAACACTATGTGACTAAAAGACAATTTCAAGCTTACCATCGTTTCTAGCGCATCCTTCCAAAACAGCGTCAAATCATTTCTAGTCAGGTTGCGTGGTCCTTATTCAATTACAACGGCAGCAAAGAAGTGTCACACTGCTTGCAAGACTGGCACCCAAAAACACTGAATAATGTTGTCACATCATTGCTAGAAATTGGCAGAGCACTTCAGTGGTGGAAGTACAAATTAGTTGTATAAATGTGAAAGGAATGACAACCTGTATACCCAGTGGTACGAAGAAGTCAGCAATATTTCTTCTCGGAGGCGAGGAACATTTCCAGAAACTTTTGTACCATTGTGAGTAAATAGTGACTAGTGATTTACATCATTTCCAGCCATAATAGAACCCTGTAGTATGCCTGCATTCATGGCCTCCGACTAGTAGGACACTTTCGTGAAACGCATACCTGGACTTGCCGTATTGTGGTAAAATAATAAAGTTGCGCGAGATCAAGTTTCTTATTACTACAGTTTGACTATATTTACTAGATTCCTGTCTTTAGACAGATTTAATATTGAATTCTGGATAACTTATTTGAAGTTCCTTGAGTGGCTATTACATATAATTAGTTAAATTATGTTTAAGCGTAATTTGGTTACGTGAAACCACATTTTCCTAAGTATGTTTCTTGTATAAACATCCTGCAGCAATGTTACACTCCATAGTATTAACCAAATCATTAAACGTAACCTTTTGGCATCTATATGTAATATAAGAATTAATAAAATGCACATGTGCATACTTATAACATTGGATCCAAGATTGATTCTGACAGATCTTTGTAAGAATAAAACGAAGACTATGTGGGATCTTCAATCAAATATTTCTTCCAGATTGAAAAGTGTGTAAAATTGCTAATTACAAGAAGCCTGGGGGTGTTATTGTCGGCCATCAGACTTAAGATGGATACTCTACAGTGTTATTGGCCACTTGAGTGCATGTGAAAAAGTCAACATCCTTCATATATAGCATTCCACTCCATCTTGAGACTCCTGTTTTATTGTATGTAAAGGTAACGGCAGGAAACTGTTTACAAATTCCCTGGGTGTGCAAAGTCTCTAAATAGAAGGCGATAAATTGTCTGTGATATTCCGCTGGGTTTCATAAGCCTGGCTGACTGTTCTGATCAGCCGTGACTGACAGCGCCAGATGATGGGTGGGTGTGGGGGTGGGGAATGAGGGAGGGGAATGAGGGAGGGCCAGGGGTGGCGATAATCAGGTCATAACTGTGGTAATTAGGTTAGCGCGACCCGAAGCTCTCGGGAGTGTGTATGACCTGGTGCATATGAGCAGCTATCGGTAATGGTAAAGATGGAATAATTGTACATAATTTATGTGCATGATCTTTGATGTAGAGAACAGGCTTACTGGTCTTGTTTGGTGCCGTCCCAAAGAAGTGTCGCGGGTGTGGTATCGATGCACACACATGCAACCAAGATCTATGTTCCTCGTGTTTGAATTACAGACATGGCTTTGAGTTACAGATAACATTCTAAAGTCGTTGAATTATCTAAATGAGAAAGCATTTTGCTGTACGTGGTCTAGTTGGGACTCGCCATGCATAGCTAAAAACTATTGTTACCAGTGACGTCAAGCAATAATTCCTTCTTTCATTCAGTTAGTTAGTCAAAAACCTGGCATCTATTAATAGTATATTTAATGCAGAATCCATGTTCAACCGGTGAAACAGATAAACACGAAATAGCAATATTACTTTCACCGAATACATACAGCAATTAATTTCACTGGTATATACTTCTGTACAATGGCCAGCAATCATTGTGGCTTTATTGATGTTTGCCTGATTTGGCGGGATTGTCAGAGAGAATAACATGGCCGCAGTCTGCAATGGAACTCTCCTACATTGAAGGTCAATAGAGGTGGCAGAGCTGCCAGACACGGTTTGTTGGCGAATTCAGACTCAGTGCTGTGCACAAACTAACATATCAATATCGGCCCCTATTGGACAGCGGGCTGTTTGCAGTTTGGGAGAAATCGGGAAATGTCCTTTGTAGATGAGTTGCTGAGGCCAGAGATGAATGTTGCCTATTCATCCAATTTGGCTGGAGATGTTTGCAGAACCCAGCGAAACAATTGAATATTGTGAGGTGGCAAATTATTTCCCGCGCGGCACGACAGCGCTAAATGTTGCACGACTGCGGTGTCGTATTAGCATGCTACATAATTTGCGACTAAAACACAACGTGGTAGACTTTGAAGTGACCATCAATCATTGAAGATGGACTGGTAGTTTAAACAAGATTACAGCTCTTTGAAAACCCATGTGCATTGCCAGGGCTACATCTGCCTCACACTCAGTCATTGTTGTATCAAAGCGTATCACAGTTGTATCGTGATGTATACATGCTTCACGGTTGTATTATGGCTATTTATGTTCATAAATATTATCAATATATTAACCAATTTTTTTTTCTGTCATTATTTATTAAACAAAATATTCAGTTCAAAATACATAATAACTAAGTGTATTGTTTATTAATAAGACTCTCATAATTATGAATCTACTTTTTCTCTCTCAATGAATGACTATTGATTATGATGCGGAAAATACAAAGAAAGAATATGAAATGTAAAATATTTTTCTGCCATGCAGTAATGAAATGTTATGGCCGTGTTCTGTGTTTATTAATGGTTGAGCAGCTGGTTAGAACACAGCATGACATGGCCTGATAGGGTCGACCAGGAATCTGCTGTCTTACCAAGAATGTCTTATGTGCTACTGGTATCGGATACCAGAGACTGTTTCTTTTATCAATAATAATTAAACTTAATCTTGCCACACCTCTTTAGGGTAAAGAAAAACAAACCAGCAATTATTTAGATGTGTTGTAATATATTGCAGATTCCCAGATGTATGCTGTTTAATCTGGCTTGATGTATGCTGTTTTTTATACAAAATCAATTGAAATCCTCTGTGTATATTGGAAGTATCATTATCTAAACGTATCTTGATAGATCGTGATTTAAGGTCTTCAGTAATAGAAAATCATGCAAGACTCCTAAATGTCAGAATGTAGAACTTGCTGGTTTCATTGCCATGGTTATAAGCTTGGTGCCAAGCCCACTGTCTGGGAGATGGAGACTATCCTCACAGTGGGTCGGACCCAATAGCTGGGAAATGGAGACTCCTCACAGTGGGTCGGACCCAATGGCTGGGAGATGGTCTGAAATGAAGCATTTTATGGCAGATACATTAGTCTTCCCATTATTTTAATCAGGCATGGAAATGTCTCCAACCCATTTTATCTATTTGTCATGGTTAAATAGCACTTGCGTTTGATATGTTTTGGGGCATTACATTGAGTATAAAACCACTGTCAATTGATGCAAGCTGCATTTCTATGCTACTTTCGCCATGGAACTGTTCCATTAAATCTTGACACTCAAGAGATGTTTTAACATGCCATTGATATCTAAACAAGATTTATGATTTATGACTTTGTCTAAACCTTTGTTAAATCTATCATATACATTTAACAATAAACTATTTTCTAATGAAGCTTCAAGGATGATTAATCTTTAGAATGGGCATTGAAAACTAACAGCTGGCAATAAAGTAGACTTTAGTAGTTGTCAACCAATACAATATGTTGGTAGGATTCATACTAAACATTAGATTTAACGAGGCATCAAAATCTATATCTATTTTCATTGTCCCACCCACCGAAACAAGATCCATCTCACCAAAACCAAAAAACAACAACTGACTGTTCTATGATTGGGCAAAGGAAATAAACAGATGCGATCTGCTAATGGTATTTTGTGTTCCAATACTGCAGGAGTACATTGTTTGACAATGATCATTCCCGAGTAGTGGGCCCAGACACTGATACTGTTAAGATGACGGCAGGAATCTGTGACTGTGTCGGCTTCTGAAGAGAGAACCAACCAGAACCCTTTGTTTATGACCCATAAACAGCACACTATAAGCCCTACTACTGACATGCACCAACCCAAGCAAACCCGATATAATTGCTGTGCATTTTTCCCAATGATTGTCCTTATCTGGTTAGGTTTAATGTTACGTATCACACCAGTGGTTGAGGTTTATCTTTATGCATCACATTCTTATCTGGATTAACTTTATGCTTTATCGTCTCTATATTATTTGAAGATTGAAAATATTTTAAACTGTTACTTTATGTTCAGATGTTGGGGTTTTATATAAAAAAAAATTATGTTATTGTTATTGTTTTTCACATACAAATTTGTTATTATTATTATAATTGCTATTATTATTATGACATTGGAAATCATGATAGTTTGATTGTAGTTTAAGAACTGTTTCTTTTGTTTCAGATTGAAGATGCAATGCTTATGTTTGACAAGACGACAAACAGGCACAGAGGTTTGTAGTTTATCAGCAGCCTAAGCTGAAGCACCGCTGTGGTGTGGAAGGTAAACACGATGGCAACAGCACGGCAGTACAGTCTCTCGGCAACACGTCACACTACATATAGGAAAACATTTAAATTATTTACAGTTCCCAATTACCCCAAAAAAATACATGTATAAATATCAACTTCCAAACAAAATACAATCCATATAAAGCAATTCAAAATTTTAAATTCAAATTCACATTCACATGTATCGTTTTACATATTGTTTGGAATAGATTATTTTCTTTTGAAAATCTGGATTTGGGTGTGATGGATATAGAAGTGAAGTTTTTCAGTATTGACATGGTATATTTTGGAAATTGTCTGCGATCTCATCCCTGTGTTCCCACAGAAGGTTGCAATGGTATCGACTAGTTACGCCCTCGCGGAAACCAAAGTGGCTGAGAAAACATAATGCCAAAAGTCAGGATGTTGCTTTGGTGAAAGACAAGACTCCCCGAAGGAACCCTGCCCCGACACACACACTCTGAAATATATATGTGCACATATGTTCCGTCTCCACCCCTAGAACACAACTATTGCATATGGCACGGAAGCCTATAGGCTAGAAGTAGCAGAACCTACAGCACCGGGTCCTGATGCACATCCAAGTGCAGGCTCTGCCCCGGGGGGATGCATGTCTGTTTATAGTTCTACTAATACACTACACTAACACTGACAGGGCAATTTAACAAATCCTAAATATTTCCATGAGCAGGAAGAATTTCATATTTCTGGCAAGCCGTCTTATGGAAGGGGGAAACGGTGAGGTAGGGTTTTCAGGAAACTAACACAAGATTCTGAACTATCGGGTTACTAAATACCACGAACAAACTCCTGGAGGAAAAATCTTTCCCTTGCTGATTATTCCAACAAATGGCAGAAAAGTTTATCCCAGGAAGTTTATGATTTGAAAGGCAGTCACTGTAAACAGCTGGTGTTTAGACATAGGGGGAGGGAGGGTATGGTTTGGGACAGGAGCAGTATATATTAAAGCCCAGCCCACAGTCAGCGATATCACATACGCCTTGTGTGTTAAATTCAGACTTCAAAAACCATGATGTATAGCCATGTTGCAGCTTTTAGAAGATAGCAGGTTATTCCCTTGGCCTTATATTCCCCCACTTCCAGACTAACAGTAGCAATAAAACCTTCCTGCCTGCCTGCTCTCTCTATGTAGGAGTATGGGCTTCCCAGCTTGTAGGCCGCCTCATTACAGCCCTCGTCCTATCTCATTCCCTGCATAGTAGTTGCTAGGAAAACGGCACTTGCATACCTTGCCATTGTTCCATGCGATAAATGTTCTTCATTTCTCCATCATGTCACTGGGCAAGTGTATGACTTGCATGGCTGGACGTGAGATGGCCGCATGAAGGAATGGATGGCCGACAGAGAGGGAGAGAGAGAGAGCAGGATGCTGGAAGGAAGCTAGCTTGACTTCTGGCTGACTGTACCATGAACCATCATGGCTGCCACTCTAGTCTTGTCTTGTCTTTTCTTGCTTTATTTATTTTTGTATCCCCTCATAGAGGTGCACCATAGACTAGCTCAGTCTTAGTTCCATATATATCTGTAGACGTAGTTGTCGCAAGCGTAGTTGGTGTTAGATTTACAAATTAGCAGGTACAGGTGTTTTAATGGCTTTTAGCAATAACTGGTAGATTCTAGTCTGCTTTAGTTGTTTGGTTGGTCAATGGCTGGTAGAGGTCACGTGGGTATAGGTCCTGCTGGCGTAGCTATAGATCTAGATATAGCTATTTTCAGGCTGTGAAATTTCAAGGAGGATATTCCCGTGTGGATTACTATAGGAAGGGACCCCCGTGGATTAATTTTATGAAGTGTGGATTTTGTGGATCAGTTCGATATTTCCTGCAGTTTCGGTGTCAGATCCAACTTTTCATACATTTGTGAAGCATGATTTGGGGTGAAAACCTGAAGCAACCCAGTTTGGCCTCGGTCCAATGCCAGGCCGAAGGTAGTGAAGTTTTGGAGTACTGATTGTGACGAAGCAAAACACCTTTGTGCAGACGCAGGAAAACATAAATAGATTGAATTAATGGGAGAAACAAGGCAAAGTTGTGAGTTTTGACGCGGAGACGAAATGTCAATGTTTGTGAAGGAAGTCATTTTCTGCAAGGACATGGCCGTCGGTTGCTGCGGGATCGATCCAGGTTTTGGTGTCTGGTTTTACCCGACGAATCTCAATATTTTGGAGGAATTGCCGTCGGGGCCTGGAGTCAATATGACGATGTTTGCCCCGACTTGCCGACACGTTGAGGTGAGACTAGTGGGAAGAGGAGACAGCAGGGCAAGTGTGGCACGCTTGACACTTTGTAGAAAGTAGTCCCATAATCTAGAAAGTAGTCCCAGACATTTGATGAAAAAATTATGCAATTTGTGTAAGTTGGTTGATGAAGTAGAGAGTATTTTTATATTCAGAGATTATGCATGTTTTCATTTTTTGTTATCTTTTTCAGTGTTTTATAAGTTATTGTTCTAAGTAAAAGTGGATATCCTAATATCTGTATCCCACATGACAGTTCCAGTGATGGTACAGGGTATTGTAGGACTGTACACTAGATATACAATCTCTCACTACCATGTCAGAAGCTGTAGTTAGCAGGCAATTGTGTTCGTTATTTACCACTTTAAAATGAACAGCCACTGTCCCTCGATATGTTCTTCAATTTGCAACTAGGTATTAAGTTACTGATGTTGAATATTAAATATCAGTCAGCGCTTCCCTGTAGGATATGGGTCTCCATTCCACACCACTGACCAGAAATGTCCTTGCCTCTCCCTCGATGTGAGCGCGATGGATGCCAGTATTTTGATTGTGGACGCCCTAATATCTCATTTGCCCCTAAATTTTCTCTGTAAATGTATTTCATTCTCCCGGCCCTAGATAAACTGTTTGGCCTCCCCTCGGTGTGGGGGCCTGGGCTCGGTGTATATTGCAAAGAAGCGCTGCATTTCTCCTCGTGTTGAACGAGTGATTTGTGAAAGGAATGAGTCGATCAATATACGGTAGTTGAGGGACGACCTGAATACGCCCGGATCCAGGTCCCTCGTGGGGATAGGTACGTCGCGATGACCGTTGATTAGAGTGGAGTAATTCCCTTCGCAGCACCGAACATGCAGCGTCTTATCATCTGCTTAATCCTACTGGCAACGACGAGAGCCAGCCCGCCACCGCACAGGCAACGTCTTGCAAGCATCGGCGTATCGTATATTTAAGTCGGTCCCGCCCGCTGGTGTTGCGAGATGTATTTATAGCCACTGTCGCTGTATGTTAGTTCAGAGACTTGTCCAGCACGGATGTGCGTAATAATTCAGCATGTTTAAAGAATTAGTTTTCATTGTGGTGACTTTTACTAGGTATGGTTAAATTGTCGCCCTACCCTGGCAGTTAAAGTGTTAGGTGGCCATTTCCGATCCATTTCCATTTAACCGTCAGCCTCTGAGTGTTTCCAGTAGCAGAATCAAACATAAATGTAGCTGTAATTGATTTTGTTCAGTTTTATTTTCTCCATTTTTTTTACCTTCCCTCCAACTTCTCTGATCAGCAGTCGTTGTAACAACACAGCAGTATTATTCAGCATTAACTGGAAAGTACCAAGGTGAATGGTCACGGTGCCAATACCATATATTCCTAACAACATTCTTCCAATGAATAGAGAAAGGTTTATGTTAAGTAAATGTTCTTTGTGATGACTGGCTCATTGTTAGAGGAGGTGAACCTAGGCAGTATTGTTAGTCTGAGTGAATGTGACCCGATGAAAGAAGAAGTGGCTAGTAGAATCTGAGTGCCACATGGGGTGGGTGGACCTAAACTCGCCAGCGAGGGGACAATAAGGGCTGTAATCATCCCTACATGACGCCCTAAGGTCGCGTTTATGTTGTCATCAGCTTCGGTGAGTCCCGTCATCTTGTAAAACGCATGAGTTCAGGCTGCTGTAATTTGCTTCTCTTCATAAACTCTTGGTGGCCTTTATGTAAATACCATTCCAATTTCTAGATAACAATATTTTAGTAAGAATTGTTAGGGCTGGTATACGTAGTTCTCTGTTATTTCGAGTCACTATGAACCTTTCCCTTTTAAATATCGCAAAGTTTGGGAATTTCTATTGGAAAAACGGCCTCGCCAATAATTGGCATTGTCTCGTTATGCAAACAGTATGTTTGAACCTTTTATGGCAGGTGTGAATCTGTATGCAAATCTCAGCCAGGTGATGTCTGAAAACAAATTGTTTCCTCAAGGGCTTCTTTGACAGTGTGAGCGTAACAATGCTGTAATGTGATAGTTGGACAAAGAATTCCCTTTAAACTGGCGTTATGTGACTGCGTAAGAAGAGCCGCAGTATGATAATTAATAATGATAGTAACACCTACGAAAACTATTTGAAAGCATTTCAGCATTAACTAGGGCCTGCATTGTTCTTTTGGAATTTATCTTCCTAAGATCTAAAAGAAAGAAGTTCAGCGCAAATACCAGAGATGGAATATTATACGTCGACAGATACGTGGGCAAAAAGTAGAAGCCCAGTTGAAGACTGGATGACAAATGAAACAAGGGGCAATAGTTTGCAGGAAGTAACGCCTACTTATCTCCAGATCATTAACTAAGTTCTGCATCCTACTTTCGGCGGGCCGACTTGGGTTACAACAATCAGTCTATGGAGGCATAGCCCTGACATAGGGAAGATGTAGAGAAGACTTGTAGACGACGAGCTAGCTTATGTCCTCATGGCTCAGTGCTGCCAGCAGTCTACAGCCCTCCATTATGTTTGCCTTGTTCTTCACTTCTTCACTTCTAAGCACAATTGCCAGATATGTCATGACGGAATTCCAGTATTCCATGTCATTCCGAGATCTGCAGTTCCTCCGTAATATGTCTGGATAATATTCCCAGCAGTTCATGGGTTATCGGTCTCCAGTCTATGTTGTCTGGTGCGAGACTGTGTGCAGTCTGATGATAAGACAACTGTGTCTGTCTATGGCTGGCTGACTGGCCGACTGTCTTGTCTTGTCTTGTCAAGGCAGGTAGCGGGCTGTTCCTGGTAAATCTTGATTAATCCTGACACATGGGTGCCATTGGTGACCCTGTTTCTGACCTCTTGTGAGGAGAGCAGGCCTAACCCCTAGCCTCCCTCGCTTCCTATACTCTGTGAGTGGGCAGGAGTGCTCTACAATAATTGCATGTCACTGCAAATCTCCCCCACTGTAATTTGACTTTTATTGGAATTATTGCTGTGGTAAAATACTGACAATAAAATTAAAAGAAACGGTAACTTTCAATTTATGTCTCTAAATACACGCAGTAATAATATACGGGGAATGACTTTGTCCTCTACATGAAAACCATTAAAATACTTCAACAAAAACTGACAAGCATGGATATGTTACATTAAAAAATCGCCTGTATCATCCTGAGTATCAAAGCTGCCAGTACGGTGTATTTGAAGTATAAAACAGCTGTGTGGAATATAGCATGTTGTTAGAGATGCTTAGAGGCCGCCAGCCTGTTAATCAATGCTGATGTAAACTGCAGTGCATTCTTTTCATGAAAATAGCCTTCACCTTAGGTAGCATGGAAGTCTGTGGAAGTCTCCAGAAGTATGCTGCTTCCTGTTTCAGAGTAGCAATATAAATATGCTGCTTCTCCCTGCATTCAACAAGTTCAAATATTTGGTTTCAGACTCGCCATTAATCATTGTCAGACTTCCAGGTGCAAACAAGATTCATTCCATTCAACTTGAATAATTAAGCCAGTTCGATTATCCTATTCAGAATAACCTAGAATGATTAATTATAGGGGTTATGCATTAGTAATCGGCTGAAAAAATGTAAATAGGTCATTGGGGATATTTCCAACTCCAGAGATAGAGCTTGACTGCTGTTATATAAAGAAATCATTACTGTAGACTAATTGGAAATTAGACTTAATTCAAATTGTTATTTTAAAGGGTAAATGTTTTATGGTCTCGTCATTATCGATTACATTTAGAAATTTGTCATTAAAGACATTTTTACATGACCTCCAACTTGCATCTAATGGTCTGTTTATAATCAGTTGATAGTAAACTGAAATATCGGTTATTTAATATTTATTATAGCCAGAATTTGCTTGTCGCTGTGACTGCCACGATAACCATCAGTAGCTAGAATGTGACTGTCATTGTGACTGCAGTAGCCAGAATGTGGCTGTGGCTGTGACTGCTCTGACTGTGGACGTGGCTGCCTCGCTGGAGGCCAACTCGTACATCATCCTTCCTGAGCTGTTTGTTTACATTGTAGGTGCCATAGCTTATTGACTTTCCATGAAAATTTGTCCGACTTGCTTTGTAATGGGAAAATATTGGTGCGAGATGAGTTAGATGCGGCTATATGGGGAGAGTTAGACTAAACACCTTCTGATGTCCTGACACTTTAGCCAGGTTTTATTTTCTGTCGACTTCATAAAAGTCATTGTCTTGACTGCTCCCATTCAGTTATCTCTTCCAGGACGACCTTTCATCACAATCATTTTAAATGAAGCTCTTTTTGATCACTTTCATCATGTCAAAAAAAGATTATTTAATAACCAGAATGGACGGAAATCAGCCCAAACTAGGCACCAATAAGAAGGTATTTTTTGGCCTTTGGTCTATGTAGACTTGGGTTAATTAAAGACGTTATTTTTCTGCCCCATACCCAGCACTGCCCAGAGGAAAGTAGTGAAGTCGGGGAATTAGGTTATTAACATTATATTTTGTGATATCGCCATTATGGCAAGAAAATGTCATTGCTTCATCAGAGACTCCATGATTAATCAAAGGGAAGTTTTATATGAGATATTATCATCGGGCTGATTAGGCTTGCATTAGACTGCCATCCATATTAGACCAAGCTGGAAATTGGTTTAATTTTCTCTGGGATTTTGTACGATTTGCTTTATCTAGTTGCAGATGCAGACATCCGTTTGACATTTGTAAAATATTCTTTACATGTTGAAAGATATTTCAAACATGTCTATTTTTTTTTAGATCTGACATAATGTATACTGCACGCACATGTCTCTTTGAGGATCCATTGACCCAGTTCTCCAGAATTGATTTATTCTTTTACGAATCACAAGCTAACATGGAATGATTCTCAACAGAACTTATTCATCCAATCAATGTGTTCCAGAGTAAAGAAATTATCATGACAACATTTAGAAAATACTTTTGTAGAATATTAAAGATGGAAATCATCTTCCCGAGATGTATGTGACCTGGTAGACCTCTAGCTTGTCTCAATGAAACACGCTATGCCTGTACATGTCCAATGCGCGGCGATCTGGGTGCACTTTCAAAATTGCGTTTAATAAGAATGGAGGTCCTATTCCTCGTATTGGTCGGTTTCCTTGGCAACCCGTGGAAAGAACATGTTTGGTAGATAGAGACGAGGCGCTCTCATGGCCGGCCAGAAATAAGATAGATAAAGATTTGGTTTCATTTCCTCCTGACTGTGAATGCGAGGCCTTATAGCAAATGGATGAGTTGACTGTGTGTGTGACTGTTATCTGGTCTGGCTGACTGTGTGGGATTGCTTCCAAATACACTATTGATTTGTAGATGAATGGGATTGCAATTCAGATCCCAAGACTTGTTGAAAAGGAACGCAAAGTTTTATCTCCTCAACAAAGTAAAAGTACCATTGTAAAAGTGGTTATGTCTCATGGCTGGCTTACATGCCAGGATGGATGTGTGGTTTTCATCCCTGTCTGTACCGTGATGATAATTCCAATCCCTGGCCGTATAATTGTCTATGGCAAACTGCTGGTTAGTGGGTGGGATAGATCCCAGTTTGTGGTAAGTAAAGATATTTGGCACATTCTGGTCGGGGAATAATTGTTCTCAATTTAGAAATGCTTCAAACTTGTGACGTCAGAGGCCTGCCTCGCTCTGGGGGGAAAAACAGATGCTTCACTTTGACAACTGACAATAATTCAGCATGTTAGGTTTTTGTTAAACACATTGTTTCCCGGGGAAACATGGAGCACTGTAGTTCTGTCAAGTCTGTGCTTTCATTTCTTTCATCATGACTCTGTGCACAGCAGGAATTCAGTTCCCAGGAGCTTGGAAATCCTAGAAGTCTGTTCAAACCAAGATGGAGAATTTAAAACAGGTTTAGCCTATGCATCAGGTAGCTTTGAGAGGAATTTGTTGATGATGGCGGGGGCAGTTGTTATGAATGTAAGGGGCTTTGCTTTGATTGAGAACAGCAAAGTGTTTGTTGATCTCACAGAGGGGCAATTGTTGCAGATTTAAAATTAATGGCCACCAATTTGATCCAGAATAGTGAGAGACATGTCTAGGATATGAAGAGATATATGTTCACAATAGGGTTATCAAAATAGGGGGGAATATATTCAGAGATTTGTTCAGAATAGCAAAAGATGTGCAAGATAAGGAGAGCAGAAGAGGGAGAGATATGGCCAGAATAGGAGAGATGTGCAAGATACGGAGAACAACATGGGGAGAGATGTATATCCGAGATAAGGAGAACATTATAGGGAGAAACATGTCCAGAATAGCGGGCACTTCGCCATGCTAGTAGGATGCATGTTAAGCTCACTTCAACCATGTTCAACTTGGGCGAGGAAAAATCTGGAAAATGAAAATAAAATGTCTGACATGTGCTTCTCGCCCTCTGCTGGAACTGGGAAATGTATCATTTTTTTTCACTGCGCGCCCGTTTCGGAGGAAGTGCCCTTCATTCCAACTCGTTGGGAAGCAGTCAGCTAATGTATGTCTGTATTTGAAATGTGAATGTCTGTAATGACGATAATCGTACTGAGTTGCAAACGTTTCCTGTTGAAGCCTTCTGGTGCACATTTAAACAGCCTCATTGTGAGAATGTGTGCTGTCTGCTTAATATAGGACACGTTCTGAGAAAGTGACTTGACAGTTGTGTAAATGTTTATGTTACTTGATGTAAAACAATTTTAATTGCCAGTAGGGGGAAATGTTCCGATGTTGTTTGTGGGCTTTCGTCAAAGGAATGAACTGGCTTGAAATCTCTAAATAATCATTTTATGTGATGAACTCAAGTAAAATGTTTAGTGTTGTTCCAGATTTGGTAACCTTTCCCATACAGCATATGGCATGTTTACTATGTGAATATTATTTTTTTCTAGTATCAATTCTTTCATTACCAATAAATTGAGAATTTTAATGATATAATGAACATAATGAACAGATATGCCTTTAAATTTTATTATATACAAATATATATATATTAATGTAATAGGAGCTTCAATTAGTGATCCAGAAAGAAATAATGTTGTAAAATGAAGCATGTTGAAAGCAGATGGAGGAAGACCAGGTCGTGACAAGATGTTGATTATTCAGTACTGTATTGGATAATCATTAGATAAAGAGTGGACTCGATATGACAAGTAGGGAGTAAAGGAAACCAATTAAGCCATTCCAAAAGATAAAAATGTTAAACTAGATGACGTGGAGAACATAAAGGTTTCCAAGTATAACGAGGTAGCTTCATAAAATAGTTTTTAGGCCAAAATTGTAATTAGCTTTGTTAGCCTCTGATGTTAATCCTGGTGGAATTGTTAATTGTATTGATCTGTCAGATATAATTGTCGGGGAGTCATTTTAATATTTCATTTTGCTGTTTGTTAAAATGCTTTGTGCTGGCGGTATCTGTGTTCTTGATTCGCAAGTCGCATGTACGTATGTACACTGCACGTCTCTACGGGACGGTTGTACTATTAATAGATCCACCAAGATAGGATCGGGGAAAACGCTGACATCAGAATGTTTGCAGAATCAACCGAGCCATTAATGACAGAATATTCCTAAAAATTCTGTCTAAATTAGGATTATCGATCCGATAGGGAACAATGATTTTACCCAACGCAAGGGTCACCGATTTCTCGTTGCACTCAGAAATAAACCGCTCTTCCCTAATGGTCGTAGCCATGTGCAGTCGATCGACACTGGGAGAAATCATAACATCTCTACAGCTGACAAAAGATGAAGACACGTGGATCGATGACGTGAAAGTGGCGGACAGATCGCGAGTGGCCATTGCAGCTCATGATAGAGCCTTCCCGCCTATTGATGGTACTACGTCAAGACATTCTGCAAATCAATATTCATGGTGCAGTTATGGTGTTTTGACAGTACTAATCTGCGATCTCGGGTATTTCTGATTATTGCTTGATTAATACTGGGATGGTCTTCAGTTCGTTAGGGAAGAGCTATTAATTTATTAATGGAAATTGTCGATCCTAAATATAATTAAGCAGGCATTTAGCAATAATCAATGTAGGAAATATTAATAACATCTTTAATTCCTGTTAGCATGTACCGAATTCTGCTTGATTGCATTATGTCATGAGAGATAAGGACATCGACTTTCTTATCATCAGTGTTAGATATTTGTGTCATCCTTCTGGCAAATCACTGAGAGAATGTATGGCTAATATGACACATGTATGTTAATGTTCAAAGTAAATAAAATCGCATAGTTAACATCAGTGCACTATCCATAGTCTCAGAGGGTGAAAGTAAATACTTTAAATTATTTTGATTGGTACAATATTAATCTGAAAGGAGCCGCTGAAATCCTTTACCCTCTTGTTCTCCAGTAATCTAGACATGCTTTTCTGCTCTAGGGTGATATTTTGAATAGAAGTATTTGGGTGAGAACAAGGTGTTACATAGCCTATTAACATCGCGTAATTGAATTGTGTTGTCCACAAATGAACGGTGGCTGGTTAATATATTATTGCAAATATCTCTTGGGAATTTGTTTCCCATAGGAAAAAAAAATCTTCTGTATTCTGTGTGAATAACAATAATGAAAGTGTACGAGCGTTTATGATGAGTTCATATGTGATCAGACTGTCACGTATGAGTTGGGGGGAGAAAACAACAAACTGGTTTTTAGTTAATGTTGTTTCAGTGTTGTTAGTTAATGTTGTTTCAGTGTTGTTAGTTAATGTTGTTTCAGCATTGCTAACGCTGTGCAATCCCAGAGCAAGATCAGGCCACACTGCATGCAGCACGACTGTCCATGATCAATAAGGGACTATTCACATTTAATCGAAGGCTCAATAACACGGTACCTCGGGGTGTACCTTCATCGTGGTCATTTCACTCCCCATATCCTTACGCCTCAGCCCGGCTGACCCCCTTTCACTCCAAATACAATCCATAAAAAAAAAGAAATTTAATGCCGTTAGCAATGGAATTATCAAATAAATCACGGCGTGCAATGATCGGCGGTCTGGAGACAGGGCGGGCTTGAGACGGGGCAGTTACGGCTGGCGATGAGGATTTGCCACTTCCCGCGTATCTCTTCTCTTGTCCTGGGCTTCACTGCCACCACACTAATGGCGATCTCGTACTTTACGCAGCTAGCTAAATTTCCGTATCCTCACAATCAAAAGCCCAACATGAACTTTGAATGTGGGTCAACTAGTCGGATCATAAGCACGAGACTAGCTTTGTCAGGCATTGAGAGTGGAATTTGTTCACGAGCTTCGCAATATCTTAAATTGCGATCGTAAAACAGGCTTTCAATAAAATGGCTAAAGGCCTCTGTCAATCTTGTCTACCTATGTGACAGCTTTATGATGAGGAGTCCTTCACTATGTGATGCACAGCTATAACCCGGGTTCATCCCGATGAAGAATCACATTATTTATAAATACAAGTCTCCGAATTTTCTCTTTGAATTGCAACTGATGTATTTGCTGATAGTTATAGAGTCGTCCTGTATTTACTTTGTGACTTCTAAACAATTTTATTTTTATGGTCAAGTTTGTTAGCTAATAATATTTATGAAAAATATATTTATAATTAAGAATAATCAGAAATACTGGTGTATTTTAGTTGTTTATGTTTCATCATGATATTTAAATGAAGTAAATTCATATATACATGTGTATATTATTACATATTAAGATTGATTCTGTTCTAATTGACCATCGAACAATCCATTGTATAATTTAATGGAGTTGGTTTTCTATATATGCCATGTTTGAGATAACTTCACCAATGCTGATAATCATACAATCGATGACAATACTATTGGTCATATAAAATGTAAAAAGCTTTCAAATATAATCTGCCAATCATTCATATGAACCTTGACCTTTCACTAGAAACAGTTTGAACAATAAAATCAATTGGTAGAAGTGTTCAAATGGCTAGGAAATCAAGCATAATTCCTCACGGTCAAAATAATTATCAGCTTTGAATGGCTTCTGAATGGCTGCCAAACAATTACTAAACACATTTCTTAAGACAAATTTCAATTACCTGGTAATCAAGGAAAGTCTGACTGGGAAAGTTAGACTTTATTGCCGTGGTGGAAATATATCAAAACAGCTTGTCAAGGAACAAATGCAGAATGATGGCCAATTAATTGAAAATAATCGTATCGTTGAAATTGTTGATTATGATTGAGGTGTTATTGAATTATTTTAATTGTCCTCCATTAACATTAGTTATTTTAGATCCAAGAAACCGGTAATTGTGACTCAAAAGTGCATCCAGTAAGTTGGGACAAATCAAAACTCATTTATCGGTGTATATGGTAATCAGATGTATACCTAAACAGGAACCTCTCGTCACTATTGATGTTTAACTGCACACAGCCTCTTTGTTAATTGTGAAATAAAACTTCTTACATGTTGTCCCATTGGACGGTCCAATTGCCAAATGATTAGGATTCCAGTTGGTATTGGCCTTGGCCTTAAGAGTGGCATGACCACAGCGATCCAGTACCACGGAGCACTATGGAGCTCCATGATGATGGTCATTGTGGCTGCTCCAGCATACATCCCACTCTATGACAGAAGTAGGGCAAGGAAAGCAGGCGAGGTGGGATGGGGATCACACTGCGAGCTACCCTGTATTTCCATAGTAATCATACAGCATGGAGATTGGAGGGGACATCACCGTGGCCCTAATCACACGCTCATCACTTGCAAATGTGGGTCCTGCTCGTGTTATGACTTCCACCGACAGAAGCTCTGCGTTGACTCAGTGTTTGGTTCTGTGTAGTGCTGTACGTTTGTTTGTACTGATGGTAATGCCATTGTGGTGCAATATCTGGCAGCACAATGACTTCACTGTGGGAGAGTGTGTGAAGAGGTGCTTCAATTGACGACCTCTACAGTCTACAGTTCCCCTTGCTCTCCTAACTCTTCTTCCTCTCGCTTCTATTACTCCAGCGGCAAGACAATCCTTATGAATATAAATTGGCCTTTCGGGTCAGTAACTAGATAGAAAGTGACTGGTGAGGAAGGAAGGTGAAGCAGTACTTGGGACGCGAGCATGCATGTCCATAAATACTCTGAATTCTCTGTGTATGTCCATAAATACTACAGTACTCTTGACATTGTGCTAGAATGCTCGGACAGCATCTATGTCCATGTGTACTAGAGAACTCTGACATCAGTGTATATGTCCATTTATTATATGGTACTATAGTGCATGTACTATAGTGCATGTCCATATATACTAGAATGCTTCGACTATCTCCATAAATACTAGAGTACTCTGACATCAATGTGCATGTCCATATTGACATCAGGTTATGTGGACAAGTACTGGGATACTCTAACATGTCCATAAGTACTTGATTACATGGCCATGTACATGTAAGTCTACTCTGGTGCTGAGCTGGTGGATCTCTCTCCAGGTGGTTTGACTGTAGCGCCACGTGTGATACACAGGAGCAGACATGACATTAGCCATACCGAAGGGAAACTAAATGGCAACAAAAGTCTACTTTTGTAAATGGTTGAAATATGTTCTCCCATGTTGGTTGTGTGAATTCATAACTCAGCACCATTCATGGTGGGAATGTATGAAAACGGTCTTTCATGGACAGAATGTAATTCCAATACTTCTTTACAAATTCAACGTTGTTACAAGTTGCATTTTGCAATATTTTTACTCTTGGATATATTGACATTTATTATGCTTTCTGGACAACATTTCCTCTGACCTTTTTCTTTCTTTCTTGTAAAGAAAACACATTGTTACAAGAGGCCATTTGAAGTCCACAATTATCAGTCATCTCATTTTTCATTTAACCAGTGTCAGCTATTGGACAATCCCTTTGCATTACTCGTACACGTAGTGGCATTGCTGGCAATTAACTACTTCAAACCAATAATCCGTACTGATAATATTCACTTCCATAATGTTGCATTGCAATTCGTAACTTTCTTCTTTTGACCTTAAAGATAATTTCCCATTTAGCTTTTTATTTGTTGAAGCTGATAAAAAGATAATGTAACTGAGTGGAAAGGGGAACTAGGGTGAAGAAGGGGGCATTGTGTAAATGTTTTGTTCTTGTATTTGGGCCCATTACCCAAAGGCTGAATAAGCAAAACTTGCTGGATTAGATTATGGTGATATCAGGTACGTTGGATCTGATGGGGTATGCCAATACAAATATTGACTGCCAATCAAGAGGCAATGTACAATGTGTTGGGTCTGGCAAGATCATCAGTAGGTTGACATCTGCATAAAGGTATCTGACCTTCTCTCCTTGTAATCTGGCCGAACCAAGAAATATCACAATCTCATTTTGGCTGCTGTAATTTCATTTCATGGATGATCAATCATGCATGAAGTTACTGCGAGATGTGGAGTAATGGAGGCATTGTTCAGCCAACTTTCCCAGAATGCAGTGCTGCCATGCATGCCTCTTCCTTTTCTGACCAGCCGTGGCCTAAAAAGCAATCTCATGTAGTTGGCATCTGTAGGCGAAGTTAGTTGGAGCTTCAAAGAACCATTGGCAGGTGAACTGTTTCACTCTGGCCATATTAGACACATTAAAGACCGTTGGCCGTCTATATTGGGCGAGCGTAGCTTACTTCTGATCTATTGTGCGAGCAAATGTGCAGTAGTAATCTCCACAACCGCGGAATCTGCCTGATCCTATTTCCATGGTGTTGATCTCGTACCAGTGCCAGAGTACTTGCTGAACCGAGAGAATTCTTCTCAATTTTAAGCTTGATTAGGATGGTAATATTCTGGTTCGTATCTCCTAACCATTGCCTTGTGAATGAAGCGTATGACTGGGTATGGCACGGGGAGGAGGAAGCACGGGGAAACGTACGGTTTGAGAGATATGCTGAAGGGTTATCTGCTGATTTATTCACGGGTTCAGGAAGCACAATGAATCTGGTGAGATTTCCAGAAGTAAGGGGTGCTGGAGGTTATGTTTTGACATCAGATCTGGCGAGGAGGTATCCACTTCTGCAGTGAGCTCACGAACAAGGTCAAGGGTGGACATATTTATGCTTCACGCATGATTGCCGCTTCACTTACAGAGGCTGATAACCAAGTTTATCGCAGGGCAGTGAAATATAGCCCAATCACTGAGAACAATCGAGAAATAGGTGATAAAAATAGTGTTGAGTAGCTATTATGGATATACTGTTACAACTTGCGTGTGTTGGCATTGTAGTCTTTTTACATTGGTATTCTTTGTGACGTTCGGGTCTGACGTTCTGGTGAGCAGAACATGGAGGTTTAATGATGGTAATATGTCTCAGGAAGTACAGAGACAAGGAGCAGGTGGTGAGAGATACCGCCTGTAATATTATATTAGTAAGCTGGCCGCCTGCCAGTTGTCAATGAGTTGTGAAGAAGCAGCATGTACAACACTGATAAGCTACTGGAGAGGCATTGATATGCTGTCCTCAAATACTGATAACAACCCTTTGGTCATCATTTTCTTGGCTTTAGCAAATTTGAGAACAATGACTCATTGTATTAAAATGAAATGATATATTTCAATTTAAAATTATATTTGCAAATTGCTTGCGTGTTTCATGTTTAAGTTTATTTTATATAAATTTCAGAATTTGTTCCTTTTCATGAATATATTCATAAAGTCCAGTTGACATATATTATCGTGAATTGCCTGTTTGGTTACCATTTTTAATATGTTAGTTTTATATTTTGTTACTTCTCATGAATATATTCATGAAGGCTGTTCTTTGTGATATGGAGATGTACGGAGGTCTGTTCTGTGTATTGTACGGAGGTCTGTTCTGTGTATTGTATTATCCTTGGCACATCAATGACTCCTGTGTTTCCTGGAGCTGGTACTGCTGAGCTGGGTGATGGGAACAGTACAGTGGCATGCTTATGGCCACCCCAGTTCTGGACAAGCCCCACAGACACACACACACACAGACACACCAAACAGGCACCTCTCTGACATGAACCTTCTGCAGTTGCTGTATTACCAAAGGTCAGGAAAAATCTGGCAACGTCCTGGAAAGAGAAGAAAATGTCAGTTTATTTGTAGTAGATTGTATCTACAGTAAAAACACCACAGATGTATGGTTTTCACTGGAGGGGGGAGTTTGGTATATTACAGACTTTGGCTGGGAAGTTAACAAAGGCGAGATAGGGTGCTTCACGGACTATTGGTAGTTATGGGCTTTCTACCGAGTATCTTGCACACTGAATGTAACCACTGATGGATAAGTGATCAGTAAGGCTGCTGTTTTCTCGGCCGAAGTGTTGCATGTCGTGCTGTTGTTTGAAAGTTCACACCCCCTCCACAGGCACTATCTATCATATATGAGAGGTCCCAATTGTTTGAAATCTTCTAAAGCATATTTTCCTCTGGATGGCTGTTGTGTGGCTGAGGTTAGCATTCCAGCAGACTGGATACTGCTTCAGAGGAAGACAACAGTGAGGAATTGAATTTAAAAAGTACATTTCTTGTAAACAGTTTTGAGGTATAGCATAGTGCAGGGAGTTGAAATGACGCGTGGCTCGGAGGCTAGGTGGCTCGGCGGTGTTGATAAGGCAGAGACTGGTGGAAGAGCATTGCCATGTTCTAGCCAGAGTCCCTGTGATTACACTGAGACGCAGTTCAGGAATAAACACCGGGTACGGTGGGTCAGTGCAGGCATAAATACAGGCGCTAGATGGGGTGTCGTTGTCGCTTCTCGCTAACAGTCTGGTAACATTCTGATAGCATTTGAAGTAAGGCTTTCCACACAACTCATCTTGCTGGGGCATTTTTCCAGGTGGGGGTAATTCAATGGAATGTGTAATATTTATGATGATTTTTACAAGTGTGTATTACATAGTGAAGCTGATTTATATTTTTTAACCGTATTGTACTTTCTTGTGTACTCTGTTTAACCTCTTCATTCAACATTCAACCAACGTTCTTGTTTGGAAGTATCGGCCTTCCAATGTTGAAATTGGATTTATTTCCTGCATTCATAAGATACCTCCCTCCATTGGAATGAATCCCCCCTCATTATTATGACATTGCTACCTGTCGCTGCGCGATTAACCAGTGTTGTGCTGGTAAGGGAAATAGCTCATTTGCGCTTCATTATCGTTATACTACTAACTTGTCAACATATGGGATGTAAGTGCACCCACCACTCAGCCTAATGTGAACATGACATAGGGTATGCTTTTTCTGCCGATCCTGCCAATTTCGTGACAGACTTTGCATGCTGCAGATGTTTCCATGAGGCCCCCAAGAATGCCGATGCCCGTCAAGTAGAGATTGATGGAAAACATGACAGAAGTCATGAGGCAGAAGCTCAAAGCAAGTAGCCAGAGAATATGAAGACCGTGTTGATGATTGAACACATGTACTTGCTTCCAAGTAGTTGTCAAGACAGCGCAACATCAACATGAAGACGGCTGATGCACAACTAATGTAGTATTTCCATTCTTCTCTTTAAAAACATGAGGTTTTTCCCTCGTTATTATTATATAATAATTTTTAAAGTTGTTTGCCAAGCTGTAATTACCGAGAAAGTTCATTGGGAGTAAAAACTTACAAATAGGGATCTTGAAATTTTCCTGAAATAGAATTTTCTCCATCCATTTTCATCAGCATTGATTATTCAATAACATATCAACATGTCACGGTGTATGATTGAGTAAAACTGTGACGTTAAGTACATGTAACTAGTCTCCATTTCTATAATGGAATCAACAACTGTAATTGGTGTAATTTAGAAAATGTCAAATTACAGAGATTCGTCCCTCCAGTTGATTTCCATGTTGAGGACAACTCGATGTTTGTCCATGTTATCGTTGCCGTTGTCGCCGTATCACGCCGACGTTGTGTTGTAGCTAGCAATTCGGTTGTTGTCAATAGCTGATCTTGTTAGTAATGCATTGCATCAAATTGGGCTTGATTTTCCACCAACTATTTCTACAATCATTTGCTTGATTCCTTTTGATGTGGCTATATGGTAATAGGCTGGGGTAGTGGTGGGTGGAAAGACTTGAGATGGATTGAACACAATTGCATCAAATTAACTATGTTAGAACAGCTTGAAATATCTCCTGCCTTTTAAGGCCAAGAAGTGCTTTGCCAACTCAATTATTCGCTATTGATAATTTTCATGTCTTTTTATTCTTCCCCCCCTTTTTTTATGTGTAAAAATAACGGCGTGTGCTGACTCACTCTTAACTGGAAGCAGCGAGGTGTGTGTGGTTATCAATATCTC
>JAUTBR010000021.1:12860-23444 GCA_032361205.1 Pseudorimula midatlantica
GCCTCTGACAGGAACATGCAGCCAGGAATAAGCCAGGAATAATCCTGGAATTGTTGCAAGTTCATGAAGTCACCCATTTTCAGAGTAAACATTTTCACATGTTTCGAGAAGAGTCTGCTTGGTGAGCTACGTTCCTAGAATTATGCAATATGGATAACGTTCCATGAGAACAATGGCACTGTATGTTATGGCATAGAGTCAGAGAATAGTGTTAAACAACGGCACAGAGAAAAAATACTCAACTAAGATTTCAGTTAGATTGTTGTTGCTTTATACTGCTGTTGAAGATTTCAGCCATATGCAACAACTTCAGGGAGATCTATTCATTACATTACAATGAAATATCAAGAACTACACATTGAGATCAGTCCTATTCATAGCTGCCCACTTACACCAGTATCTAATAGGATAAAGCAAATATCCATTTGAATTATTTCTATAATTTAAAAAAATAACAATAAATTTAAAAGAGCACTGTCATTATAGGCAAAAAGCAATCTAACACTGAATGCAGTAATAAAAACTAACTTTGAATATAAAACTACTCTGCACATAATTTAAACAGACATGAAATATTACAGAATTGATTAAACTGAAATTTTACAGTTAGAAACAGCCATAGTGTTATCAAGCTGAAGAAACTGCGCCCATCTGAACACATACCCAAAAAAATTAAATAACCATACAAACATGGCCAGCACCAAAAAAATAAATATTGTAACATAATATATCCTCAGATTAACCTTAAAATGATAAATTTTGACACAGAAAAATGCCTCCCACTCTGAATTGAGACAACCCAATCAGACAACCAATGCATTAGACAACCCATCAGACAACCCAATCAGACAACCAACCCATTAGACAACCCATCAGACAACCCAAGACAACCTCTGGGTTGTGTAGAGCAGATTGGGACTGGAAACATGATACAGACTTTCTACTTGAAAAATGAAGAAGTTATTCCTTATCTGCTGTACCAACTCAACCATGATAATTAGATAAATTGGAGCAATTCACAAAAGTCAAGCTGAGTTCGAGATAAACTTCATATACTGACGAAACAGGAGAAGTGAAAATTGGGAAGTTTTTCTCAACATAAAGTAGTTTGAAGGTTAACATGATTCCAAGTCATGTGACTAATTAAGATGGTTTCCAAGGAAGATTTAAAATTTGCTTAGAAAAAAAATAGAAGTTGATAAAAAAATATATTTGAGTTCGGGGTTGAAATAAATTAGGCAGGGTAAATCATTTACAATTAATCATAAAATATATAATACTGTTAAGGAAACATATTGCTTGGAAAGAAACAATTTTACTTATCAAATTTTAGATATTATAAATACATTAAGTTTGAAACAGTTCTGCTTGTAATGTAACAGAATATAATACCATAATAGATTAATTATTCAATAATGATTGAAAAATCCACACATCTAAATTAATTCAATCCTTAACAAATATCTCCACATGCCAGAAATTGTTGAAAACGGGAACACATATCCACAAAGCACCTGTTCCTAGTTTCTGCATCCAGAAACATAAATTACACGCGGCTCTTCAACAAGAGCCGAATCCGCCAGCGCCACCAGAGAACCAATTGCACTACCAGAGAACAGATTGCGATAGCATCTAACATGTACAAACTGTGGTCAACCCAATTACAGAGAAATACATCTCAGAGATATAAGCTATATACGCTGTGTGCCAGAAAGCTCTACAGCAGAGGCTTGTGTGCATGCACTATATAGGCAGCGGTGGTACTGTTCCTCTGAGAGAGCCACCTCCTATACACGCAGCAAGGTCTGACTCTCTTAGCACTGCCAATGTTCTGTGGAATGGAACCTATAGGTATTGGGTGTAGCTCTAGAGTAGACTTCAGACAGACAGCACTGCCATTATTCTGTAGAATGGAACGTTTTTACTTTTAATTTTTTCATTGTGCATTGTGGTTTAGTGTCGCTTTCTATATCCTGTCACAAATATCACAACTTGTCAACCTATAGGTATTAAGTCTAATACTCCAGTAGACATCCAGACAGACAGACAGGAAGCAGCAGACAGACATACAGAGGTCACATCCGTAATTTCATCATGATGTTCATGAGTTTCGGCAAGCTTTGTCACCGAGAGCTCTCCAGGATAGAAGCTGTCAGCGGGTGAGAGGCAGCGTGCACACATTGATGAAAGAATTAGCTCTCGCGTGTCTTTAATCTTTCCCGACATGACAATGAAACCAGTATTTCTAGCAATAATGTCAAACAGCAACCTACGTATTTGTTTAAATCATCGCATGCCGACAGATGCACAATTGCAAATGACAAATTGATGGCTTCATGTTGAAGAGAGATGTCACTTCAAAGAAGATCACAACTAGCACATGTACTGTTGAAAGCAGATGACGTGAAAATAAATATGCAATTAATCATTTTAAATACAGCAAATATTATTAACAGAAAAATAGTCATTTCATGTAATCAGTATATTGGTGTTAATGGACATTATTTGTGTAAGTTCCCAATATGCCAGATGTGTTCCAGATAACTTACAAGCATTAATTATTGAGTAGGAAAGTGGGTAAATAATTTGATAAGTAATCAAATATCAAATATTTATGGAAGGTTGATAAATGGATAAATAATGAGACTAAATACATTCATAGGAAATCCAATATTCTAACAATCTTCAGTAATGTATTCTTAAATTAATTTTTAAACATAATATTAATATTGTTATCATACAAATGAACTTAATTTTAGCTCAGAGGTAGTTTGATTGCATTCAAAGAAAATGACAGAGGACACGTATACAGAATGAGCTTGTAACCTCCATTGATTGATTACCGGGTACTAGGCGAGTTCATTAAATACATGAGCAGAGGGACTGTAGTCTGCAACTACGCAGAGTGTCAGGTATACAATCATGGTACCAATGCACCCCACCCCCACCCCATCTTCACCACTCTTTCCCTTAATTTCACCTCAACCTACCAACAACCCCTCTCTCGGCCCTAAAATCGATGTTGACTGCCCTCCTTTTTAACCCTCACCATGCTGAATTAGACAGAGGCACTGCTAGTAAGGGCATGTATGGTTGCCTCCAGCACTGAGAAGGTTAAATCATACTGAATATACTCATGATAGGTTACCCCACGCAGTACTTATGATTGTTGTACCTATCCAGACAACACACAGGGCATGTGACAAGGCGGCTATTTATCCCCGAGTGTCTAGTCCGCTTGTCTCCCTTTAGCTTTACGCAATGTCTCGAGATGCAGTTATACGATAGTGTATCGATACAGTAATACAATAGGGTACCGAGAGTAATAAACAGTTGTGTTCATTTCAACAGGATACACACAATTTGCATTGTAATACATGTTGCCAATAGACGTAAATAATACGTATAGGTTGGCCTGTGACTTCTAAGTATGTATTGTAAAACACAGGCATATTAGGTAGGTTATTACAAGAAGTAATCAATAATTGTGGGTGGAATGTAAAAATGGAAAATACTTTTAGAAAATACATCAATTTCCAGAGATATGGTTGTGTAGACATCACAAGGGTAGTGGGTGGAACGCTAAAATAGAAACTGACTTCAGAACGTGTACATATCAATTTCCAACAGTAGTTACAACTGAAATTGTGAGATAATAAACAGTGATGATTGACAGAGCAGTAATGTTAAAACCATAACGCCAACAAATAAAACAAGCATTTGATTGATATTCTGCAAAATGATCATACTGAGAGGAAAAGAAAACAGTTAATTATCTTTTGATCTTTCACATTTCTGGTATCCTGCAGAGCTATCATAGCACAAATGGTAAATGGCACACTTCAAACTATGTGTTTTGAATAATCAATCTCGCCAACTAACGAGGAAATTTATCTGAAAAGGTGTGTGAGGATGCAAATGTCAACATTCTTTAGAAGGGGTAACAGCACCCAGTTTTCAGTTCTTAATGGTATCTTGTCCGTTATCTCGTTCACGGATCTCAAGAAGACACTAAGAAGAGTGCATGACGGCAGAGAACCTGCTAAACTTGTACCTAACCATGTGTTCACACTTGTACTCCATCCACCTTTAGGTTCAGTCGGGGTCACTTTCCATTGAACATCCTTTGATGGACCAAATGTCTCCTGATCATCAACTTCAGTTTGATATCAAGACTTCAAATCACGAGTATTGTTCATGTCTTCTGCTCGGGGCAGATCCCACACCAGGCTGGTTATCACAGGGCTCCGACAGCAAATATGACACGAATGCTAATGTCCTGTCATAGATCTTGTCATACGACCATCAACTCCTTTGAAGCCAGAACTCTCGCAGCTGACAGCCAGGATAATGACAAGTGTCAGGTCCTCAGCACCTCATAATAGTCATTCAGACTTTCACCTCCTCCTATTTGTCATTCAGACATTTAGCACCTCTCAGACATTCAGACTTTATGAAGTGCTCATGCCACCCATCATCATAATGCCACTGCATCTTAGGAATTCATCCCACATAGAGCAGATATAAAATGGACTATTTCATATACAAACGATAAAATAAATTCAACTGTCCAGTTTCTTAAAACATTGAGCGATTGAAGACTGTTCACAGGAATTGAGTACAATGTGACCAGAATTTACAGATGTGAAAAATACACATGTCCCTGCCATGGATATAAATATGAAGGACTTGCTCTTCATTGAAAATCTATTCATAGATTAATAAACATAATAATGAAAAATCACGTCATGGACATTTTGCTTACATTTTTATTGGCATGTATGTCATGAATAGAATCCAATCACTATTTGTGGATACCAATTTAAACCAGTAATAAAATTAAATAACATAAAAATATGAAATTTTGATCATTAAAACAATTGACGCCTAGAATAACATCCATGAATATCATCCACACACTATATTAATATCATCTGCAAATGATGTGAATATTCACAATGTGAATGAGATACAGCCCCAATCACCTACAGTAGCTCTGAATGTTCCACTTTAACCATTCACAAAGATATTTCCAATGGAAAAGACCCGACACTGATAGCAGTGAAGAAAGTAAACAAGACGATCATTGCAAGGTCTACAGATCACATTTCTAACATCCCTGATGTAATAAGTTTGCAGACACACAGCTGGGGTATCGGAAAATAATGCATGGACGATATCAGATTGCAGTGTACTGTATGTGTATCAGTATATTTAGCACAGTAACTACAAGTCCTGATTGCAGTGTATAAACTATGGAACCCGACACTGCATTAGTGCATATTACTGTTATCAAACACAGATTGGAGATAGATAATAACTAAGCTATTGCGAATCGAGGACAATAGTCATACATCGGCCGCCAGCGAAATTTCAATACCGCCATTACTATCACACAGCCAGCGAAATTTCAATACCGCCATCACTATCACAGAGCAGTGACTGCCAATCTCGGCTTTGAATCATTGATCAACACTCCGGGTTCATTCATGGCAGTGGTGTGTCGGTAGGTCTCAAAGGTAACCAGGTAGTTTGACCTATATCACAGGGCTTTCATTCACAGGAACCAATAACAACTCCTCCTTATTGGTGATTGATAGATACGACCCTTTATAGCGTTACCAGGAAATCAATCCTAGCTAAATACTGCTGTACAACATACACAGAAAACCCTAGGGGAGCAAGTTTTGAAATTCAATCCCGAACGTGAACACGATCACCTATGAATTGATTGAAAGGACTTGAACCATAATATATGTTAGATGTTCCATGGTCTGTATGTTTAGCCATCTCCTCCTATAGACTATGTGAATACTTATGTCCCTCGACACGTACCACATGCTTATTAGTGCACTCTTCTATAGCAAGATAGAAAATGAGCGCTTGAACGCTAATTGACCAATCACTAATGGATCCTCATTGACCTGTGCGTTTAATACCAGAAATCCTTTGGTCGTCTTCGTGAAACAGACTGACGTCATTCAGATCTTAAGCAGCCATGCTGTGACAGAAGAAGACATTTTCCGCTTCGATATACAACTATTGAATACCCCCGAGCCCGGCATCCACCACAGATCACAGTATACAATCGTAACTCGGTTTTACAAATCCTCATAGGATTTCCGGGTAATGTCTGGAAGTCCCGAGCGCTTCCCCTGACACGAACAATTTGGCATTGGACACAGCTATTTGCAGGATACAAAGCTCTGGAGATGATGATCACAAAGCACAGAAGCTTGATGAGCGCACCAGGAAGCATCAGTATGGGGCAACCTCGGGAAGCTGACAATTATGGCTTCGTAACACTGTACCATTCTCATGTTCTTCGTAATATCAGAGGACAAAATCAGAATGGAAATTAAACGTTAAGGAATAATACAGCATGCATATGATTAGTGCTGACCGACTTTGACCCAAGAAATCAATATCCGTTCCTCGGTATGTTGGGGAAAAGTCAATAGAAAAGAGATAAACACAATGACAACGTTCATTTGGAGTCCGGACAGTGCATCAATGGTAGACTCTAATTAGCGCATCCTATAGTTAGATCAACAAATCAGCAGACACTTAGTCTTTAGGCTAACAGTATCTAAGCAGTATATTTACACCAGCCAACGGTGTGCGGCCAATGAGGGCTGATTGACCAATGAATGGCTGCTGATTGCTGGGTGTACTTTGTAGACAGGAAGACAGATATAGGCAGACAGGGCTTTAAGTTATTGATTCACACCATCATTGATAGGCCAGGTTCACAATTATTCCATGCTAAACCTGTTCAATATAAATCAATGTTAAATCAAATGTTCAATATAATTCAATGTTAAACAGTTTCAATATAATTCAATGTTAAACCTGTTCAGTACTAAACCATAATACTCAACATCATTCAATGTTAAACCATGTGTGCTCACTATTGTTCAATGTTAAACCAGGGTTACTATTATTCAATATTAAACCAAAGTATCACTTCCTCACTGCATAGATCCTGTGCTATGTTGTTGAAACTCTGAAAGGGTTAACTCACACAGGTCTATCTCACATTAACAGTGTCAAAAGTAAACCTAATAACATCAGAATATGCTAAGAATTATTCCCAGAAAGAAATATGAAAATGAACAAATATTAGTTAAAGACTAGTGAAATAGGTCACGGATAAAGAGCTTGTGCTATAGAAGGGTGTCTAGCTTAAGCCACAATACTAAATTAGCATTCATACTGATAAAGTTAGTCAAAGATGGAAGATGAATCTCCTATGGATCAGTGATTTAATCCATTAGAGAGGATATTAAATTCTAATACTGGTAAGCCAAATAAATAAATCAGTGAGACTGAGGGGTACTACCGGTACACTGTCTACTGTAAGTCTGAAGTACTAAGATGATTACTATTACTACTACCCTGCTCTCTGTCAGGTGTGCGGGAAATCCAGATCAGGTCAAAGTCCAGCATCATTCATAATGTAAATCAATGATTAAACTATATATACATGCACTTCTTCTACATGTTCTAGATAGACTGATTATCTTGGTGACCTGGTTCACATCATCTATCCAGTCCTGAGATTGGATTGTGCTCAGCGGTGTGTACCCTATGTCCTGCTATACCTAGTCATTTTGGGGAATCATGTTTTCCTGTAAAAAGCAATACATGAATCATTAAATTGAATTAACAAAAATCCAAGATTAAAAATTATTCCTTTCCTTTCCAAATACTATCTGTTTCCATGACATTATGTCAGCATGCATTTGAGATTGAGATGAAGGAACTAGGAATAACTGTACAACATTTAATAGGTAAGGATAATACCCTCACAAACCTTCAAAATATCTTTACGATAGACCCATTATCATTAAGATGTAAATCTCCGACCTCTAAAGGTTATCATTATTCAAACAACCGTACAAAGATGAACATAAACTATATCTCTAAAAAAAAAAATTTAAAAATATATATTCATTTTCCTATATATCCTTGCATATCATTCACAGACATCATATGAGATTAACTTCATGCTTAGGTCATATGAGATAAATTCACATTTAGCTGAAGATAGTACTTGTAATAAGTCTTGTATACTAACACAGACTATAGTCGGGGGACACTAGCACTATATATAGATGTGGCTGTGGGGGGGGCCACTTGAATGAAGAGGACTATTGGCTGTGGGTAAATAAGTTAGGTCCATACCCACTCAACAAACACTTTACCTGCATTCACGACTCAAAGTTTGAGCAAATTGAGCCTGACAACCATTCAACGATAAAGCTTAAGTTCTTGCTCTGGTGATTGGAAGTCTGATGGATGGAAGTAACTGAACTTTGTACTTTGATTCATATAAAAATCAGACAAATTGGTGAACTTATTTTAGGATCCCATTTTAACGAGAGATACACGTATTCATTTAGCTCTTTCTTAGAACTTACACAAGTAATTATATTAAATTTTCTTCAATTTAACAGAAATAAAAACACATAGATTGTTAGTAAAGAAGCGCTAATTAAATGCAAGAATTGTTACAAAGATACAAATCAAATCGATATGTCAGTTCAATACCATTTCATGATAAAGATGTCCTCATTCTTAAGTAGAAACTAAATATTCTATGAAGTAATCCTCTTCGAGATATATTCCCATATCAATTTCAAATAACATCCAACCATTTCATGTCATGATAATAACTTTGCACTCTAGTGGTCTCTTTATAAAACTTAATAATAGTTCAAACAATTAATTTGACAAAGAAAACATTTGCCGTGCAAAAATAAAGTGCAATCTAGACTGTCAAACATACTGATGTAGTGGAATCACCGGAGGGGCTCAGACTGAAGAAGCCGTTAACGTTCATCAATATTAATTCAGCCATCATGGCTATCTCCGATTCTTGGATGCCGATGATGAAACATTCATACTACAAAACAGGCTGATGTACAAGGAGCATGGCGGCAGATCTCACTGGTGTACATGGCATATAGCAGCAGGCCTTGAGCACAAATGTTTCACTGTGATGTAGACTGTATAAATGTTTCAATCATGTGGATTGTACACATGTTTCACTGTGATGTAGACTGTACAAATGTTTCACTGTCATGTAGATTCTACAGATGTTTCAATCGTGTGGATTGTACAAATGTTTCACTGTGATGTAGATTCTACAGATGTTTCAAGCATGTGGATTGTACAAATGTTTCACTGTGATGTAGACTGTACAAATGTTTCAATCATGGAGATTGTACAAATGTTTCACTATCATGTAGACTGTACAAATGTTTCACTGTCATGTAGATTGTACAGATGTTTCAATCATGTAGACTGTACAAATGTTTCACTGTCATGTAGACTACAGATGTTTCAATCATGTAGACTGTACAAATGTTTCACTATCATGTAGACTGTACAAATGTTTCACTGTCATGTAGATTGTACAAATGTTTCACTGTCATGTAGATTGTACAAAATGTGAAAACATCTGTAGATATGAACTCAATGCATGATAACAACCTTGAATTTGCCAGGCTTAGTGTTACTCAATAAATTTGGATTGTTTGCTAGTGAAAATATGGGCATTGCTGAATAGAATTCCTTATTGCTTTTTACAAGTTTTAATAACCAGTATTCACCAAATGTCAAATAAAATTAATGAAATATTGAAACAACTGTTTGCTAGTGAAAATATGGGCATTGCTGAATAGAATTCCTTATTGCTTTTTACAAATTTTAATAACCAGTATTCACCAAATGTCAAATAAAATTAATGAAATATTGAAACAACTGGTAATAACGTGGAATACTTTGGCATCACGCACAACATAAAAACTTGAAGAAAACAGAGTTATCATCACATCAAGTGAAACATGTGTATGTTCTCTGTTCATCTGGAATTAAATCGATCAAGCAATTTCTGCAGGAAGAGATATGTTAACAATCAGACTCGCTCTTGCAGAATAATTGAAAAACTTCCGTAAGCCAATGAGGTGGCTGCCCAGATTGTTGACATCTTGAGAAATTATGAAAAAAAATAAGTCTTTGAACTTTGCACAGCATGAAATATGTGTAAGATTAACTAGCTTAGAGCAAATGAAACAGATGAGTACATCAACTCTTAAAGATTTTTCACACTTCACTTATTAAATGAAGTCTTGTTGGATTACCACCACGGAAAGCTGCCACGATGCCCGAGAGCACCAGACTATTCAATCAGAACGTGGATCTGTAACTCACGATCCACTCACATCCACTCACGTTGTCGTGATCAACTCATGGACGTAGTCATTTCCTGTCCACCTTGTCAACACTGATGCATACACATACATGGTATTGAATAATCTGTCATCACTGTTATATAGGTCATAATATTTCCCTAGTTAACTAATTACTCTCTTTCAATAGTATAGTACACATAAACTTGGATTTATTCAACTGTAGTGTATAAATTAGTGTCTAAAATAATCTAGTCATATTCAAGTTCTGCATTCTGACATTGTAGCCAGCACTATTTATAAATATGTGCTAATTATGTATTTTCTTTATCGTAAGCTATATTTGTAATATAAATTCAATTAAAAATTAGTGTACTTCTATCTCATT
>JAUTBR010000133.1:0-13147 GCA_032361205.1 Pseudorimula midatlantica
TAGAAAAGTATATATTTTAACTTTTTATTAAATAGCGATGGATTCGATCTACTATCCAGTGGCAAGCGCCTGTGCTCAGTATCGCAATTCCAGGAATGAATTGATGCAGTGACAGTGACAGCATCAAGGAGTAAATACATCTAGTTTACAGTTCCTCTACCAAATTCTCAGCCACAATCTTCAAAGCAAACAGCTCTAGCCAATCAAGGCAGTTGAAGGCCATAATTACCAGACATATGACGAACGTGAAGCCATTACACAATCCGTGACAATGTTTTACTTACTGACTGACATGATGAGTGCTTGGTAGTAGTAGAGTAGAGTAGGTGTATAGTAGTAGGGCTTGAAGCACATACTTTTGCTTCGGTCAAATTTACAGTATTTCTTTAAATTCACAGTTCTGCAACCTACTGCCAACACCTCTGTGTCCGTGCTAAATAATAGTTCACCACACAGCGACAATATACTAGTATCTCAGTGACAACGTTAGCATTACACTACCCACATGTCTAAATGACATATATTGGTAATACGATACACATATGTGTAGAATAAATATATATCATCCCAAAATGAAATGTAATGTTATTAAACAAGTTGAACAGATGTTACAGAATGTTCTTGAAGGTCTTGGAATTGATTACATTTAGCCTATCTTGCTACGTTTGACGACAGAAAAATTACACGTTGCTAGTACTTGCCAATATAGTCATGTAATGTTCATATTGACTCATATCTAGAGACAGTGTTGTGTGAGAATACTATCATACAACTATTGTAACTAAGATGTAAATAATTAAAAAACTATTACGAAATAAATAATTACGTATGCAGGAACTGTGAAACAGATAATAACTGAACGTCTGAAATACTGGTAACCATGGCAACACTGTGATCATTCAGTCATTAAATAGGGACATAAATGGTAAAGGGATGTGCCAATGTGGTGTCACCAGTGTTATAGTGAATGTTAACTGAACACAACAATCATTGAAACCCCTTTTTAACCCTCTCACTGCTGGAGGCAGCCAGCGATTCCCTAAAGAGCAGTTCCAGTGGCCAATCCAGCAGGGAGAGGGTTAACCCTCTGAAACTACGAAAATACCACACCACAAATGTTTCCTGCTATACAGTATTTCAAATTACTGTGGGAACACTACCAGTCAAACCAGTTTTCTGAATACATATCACAGCTGCAGACCTATAACTTGTCTTTACATGGAATAATGATAATGGAGTGTAAACACATGCATGAATGGCACACAAGTGGCAGAGGAGAAATGTGCATGTAAATGTAATACTGACTTTACCCTACAAATTGTTATGTGTTCTGATATATCAATTATATATGGTAACCATGATAACAATGGCCTAGATTATCATGATTATGTGGTGCATTGTAATTAGCTTGATTGATTGCAGCTCTTTTTAACTAGTACAAGAATGGAATGTCACATAACTGTTTAAGTTTAAAGGTATAATATCACAGTTGATAGACATGTATAATCGGACAAACAAATTTCGATCTCAGACTAATTACACTTGATTTATTATCCACCCAATAGTTGTTATTTACATATGTACTTATCCCCCAGGACTCGATAGTTATAAAACAAATCATATTTTATATTAAATAGGGGAACGTTCCACAATTTATCTCATCTTTGATGCATCACAGTTCTAATAAAGGATGCGACCAAACATTAGAGTTATGTCCCCTTGCATAATTTATTAAGAAGTCGTTGGCCGTATTTGATTTAAACTCGACTCTTAGACAGCAGTTAATATTAACTTAAATGAGCACTAGCCACACAGGACTAGTGGGGTGAAAAATCTACTACCGTAGTCCTCACCAACTTTCACTAGTCCTGTCAGTAAATAATAAAAAATAAAGAACACAGAACTAACAGAGATAAATAGATCTAGATCTAATCTTGTTTTTATAATAATAAAAAACAAGGTTGGTGCCATTCAGGACTACCAGATCAAGGAATCTACTAGTCCGAGCCCGAAACCACTAGCCATTGGCTATAGGACTAGCATTAGTATTAACCCCTGCTCTAGAGTCACAAAGGAGTTGCAGTGAAGATTTGTCAAACACACAGCGGTAAAAAGCTTGGAAGTACAAACATGATTTTATGTATGTCAAGTGAATGTACTTTGCAGTTATATAGCTAAAAACTAGTCCAAAACAACAACAAAATATCTGTGATATTATGCCTTTAAACATATTTTATTCGAGATGAAATTGATACGTTATAAGTTATTACAACTTAGGTGAAAACCGCTCCACATAACTGATATATCGTCCTATATCTAGTTTTTGGTCAACCCGTGTTTTCGTACGGTCAGTTTTGTTCCTGATTTCTCACATCATCAAGGGTCCCAAGTTGACAAGTTAGCTTATTTTCGTTAGTCCTACAAACATTCTTCGGATAAAACTCACATGCGCAAGTATGAAACCTAAATGTTGTAATCTTATGTAATTTTACTGTGTGTCAAGTTGCGATATTTAGTGTAAATTCACCATCATTAGAAAGTCACCAATAATTCGCACAAAACTAAATGTTCAGTACTAATGGGGAATGGTTGTCTGCTTTGATGGCCATGGCCGAGAACTTTATTTCCATATAGGAACTGTGTTTATTTTATGGATTTTATGGATTAAATGATCAATGTACAGGTAAGAACGACAATTTGAAGTTTTGTTTGGTATATTTCGCGAAATATGCGATCTACGCTTATCAGTCCGAAAACTAGGTATCGGAGGATATAAATCCAAGCTGTTCTATTGATCAGTCATGTCAATAGGCATGTGTTGAAAATCAGCGATGCGTGACAGTAAACCGGCAAGTGGAAAACTAGGAAAACAGTTGTATCTTTCAAGTACATGAACATAAATATTTCCATGACAATCCAAATTTTACCTTTAATACCTTGAATGATGATGATAAAATAAACGAAAAGATAAATCTAGTCTAGATCAACAGATAAATAATAAATTATTTATTTGAACAAGTTACACATCTTTTGATCTCAGGAGAGTTAACAGGTGTTAAAGTGGATTGGTAAAAAATAATTTGAAGTGGCTGAAAGTAAGCGATGGACTGTTAACTATAAAGTGAGATCGTCTGATGAAAACTAAACTTTAGTCTAAAGCAGACGATTTCTTGTAAACTTGTTCGACAAGTTCAACAATAGAAATCTACGTCGTAGGCTACGACTGAGAGATTTTGCGCTCTAAAAATGTAATGTTAGGTATTATATCACCCATAGAATGCGTACATATTACGTAGATATAATTTCAATCCTTGATTATAAGCATACCTGTAATTATTATGCAGATGAGATGCCGAAGTGACACGTTTGAAATCGACGCCATGTTACCAATTCGCGTTTCCTTGTTCATACAAAAGACTGTCAGTGATTGGTTCATTCTAAGAGATTGACAAATGAATGTTCATATAACAAAACTCCCTTGGTGTCAGGTTGTTTACAATATGGCGACTAAAAGCTACCCAAAGTGGTTACTGAATTCTAAAGATGATATAACTCAGTCAAAGGTGAACTTTTTGTATGTGCAGAGTCATATTTCTATAACAGGCGATACTGTTTCAATATCCATCTGTAGTTTTTCTCACGATTTTCCAATTAACCGAAAAGAAATGAAAATGTCAGTGAAAATGTTAGACAAAGTTGCATCGTCTCAACTATCACACTACTAGCACTCATATGTCGATAATGAATATGGTGCCATAGACGTCTAGATTCTGGACTATGGACATGTTATCAGCTGGTTATTCTAATCTTGTATTGTAATGTTGATTGTTCGTTTACTTTGTACTTATATTGTAGTTTTAAATTGCTTTACCTAATTTGTTTATGTCTAGATATATAAATTTGTTTTTCATTCCATGAAATATACATGACATTGACAATGCAACTTGCATGAGGCAGTCATTTTGGGTATTTCAAATCACGCCCTTACATACGGTACTCAGCTGTTACTCAGTCATGATAATTCAGACGAAGTATTCGCTGACATAACAGACACTTTGTCCACATTATTGAGAGGTATTCCGGAAACACAGTGATCCAGAACTGCTTCATGCACATGGTTTATAAATGCAATGCCATGCCATGCCAAACTATTTCTGAGTACCGGTATTAGCAAAGTCTAGAACTACCCAGTCAGAACATACATGTTTACTGCAACATTTGTTGCAGGTTCTTTTCCTGAATGCTGTAAATTTACATGTTGTGATTATGTGGATGTAAATACTTTAAGAGTAGTATATATTAATAGCCATTTCATATGCAAGTGAAGTATAGGTAGCAAGTGGTGTTGATGAATGTTTAAGGAGTGGAATGCCTTTCTTCACGAGCTACATGATGCTATACAACAACAACTTACTGAGAGCCACGTGCAATACTTCACCGACTTGTCCGAGGCGGAGAAGGAGCTGTTCATGGAGAGAGCTACCAAAGCCATCGAGGGAGGTAAGCTGCCTACCAATACATACAAGCATGTGTCCGACATATCTACCTACATGCAATATTTACACACCACACACACATACACACACACTCGCTCTCTATCTCTGCTGCAGGGTCAGTGTTTTCTGGGATGTCTACGAAAGTCTCGACGTTGCTGGACCAGCACCTGAACGCCGACGTGGCCAAGCAGTTAATGGAGGACTTCCCGCTGGCCACAAAGTCTGACCTTGTGGTGACCTCTGCAGAGGAAGGGTCACTCAGTCTGCTGAGACGCTGGCCCGAGATGAAGGGCAAGCTCCACGTGTGTTTCAACCAGCCGCTCCCTGACGCCCTTCGACAGCTCGCCTGGAGACTCTTCCTCAACAACCCTAAACGTCAGTGCAGATATCTCACTCCGCTCTTCCCTAACAATATCACTGACATGAGTTTCAATATTCCTACTGGTAACTGGTACGTAGTGTTGTACATTATCACATTACTTATCCGTCATTTCATATATTATTATGTTATTAGTAGTTGTATTGTGTAATTGTCTTTGTTTCAGTGCGCAAGGAGTATGTAGATATTTTGAACAAAGATCCACGGAGTGCGATCTCCTCTCAAGACATGGAGATTTCTCAAACTTGTGAACAGCTGCTGGCTTCGGGGCCGACCTTCGCTGACCTGCAGGGTTCTGTGGGTATGTCTTAGACATGTGTCACTCATGTTAGAAATATGTCAATGATATACACGGTTCAATGTCACAAATGTCACAAATGTGAAATGAGATCAACAAATATGCTTTATCTCTCTCCCTGCTGGAGATGCCATAAATAGAAGTACCTATCCCTAATCCAGCAGGGAGAGGGTCAAGTACTTCTGGGGCCTGTTCCACAGAACATTCGTAATGTTACGAGAGTTGCAACTCCTTAGCAACTCCATGTTAACACCCCTTGTGGCCTATGTTATGTTCAATACCATCATAACAATTGGAAAATGTTTATGTTTATTACTGCTATTTTTAAAACTTTCTAATGTTTCCTACCTCTTGTAGCCAATGGTGATGGAGAAATATTATGAAAGAAATTTGTCCAAAATAATGAATTGGAAAGTATGTATTTTGTTGTATGCTCATCATAAACATTTCTATATTACCATTTTATCCATTGTATTTCTTTTATCAATGTATACCACTAAATGTCAGAAATTAGATGTTCTCTGAAGCTAAGAATGGCCTTGTTGTGTGTGTTTCCAGGAGCGTTCTACGCTATGAAGGCTGTGTTGTCGTACCACCACTCCAGACAGCGGACACAGGCGCGACTACGAGACATCGACCACGTGCTGGTCATCCCCTTTGTGGAGGTGTCGTCACAGAGTCTGTCTAGGTAGGCGGATAGTGTTACACTTATACCATACAAATATAGGTGTCAACACAGAGTCTGTTTAGGTAGGCGGCCAGTGTCACACTTATACGATACAAATATGTGGGTAGAGCTTAAATAAGATCACTGAAGTACACATGGCCATGTTTCACTTTGACAAGAATGTATGTGTTTCATCAGGAAGATCTTGTGAGTGTCTGCAGCATGTTGGCACAAGAGCTATGCTTTACTATGTTAGCTATTGTAGCTGTGTTACATCTTCCTACTGATCATGTTGACACCGTTGACCCTGCTAGGATTTAATCCTGTTACCTGGATTGAGAGTCAACTACCAACTTAGCTATTGGAGTAACCCCAGCAGCGGAGACTAGTAGAAATATTCTATATCACATGGCTACGCTATGATACAGACATTGCTATGTTACAGACACTGCTATGTTACAGATGTTGCTAGGTTTAGTTACAGATGTCGTTGCTATGTTACAGACGTGAGCCGGCCTCGGGGCGTCTTGTGGCTCAGCTGGTAGAGGAGTTCCTCACGTTCATGTCCTCCAGACCCGGCTTCGTCGTCGACTCCGGCTCACAGGTAAGACTAACAGACCTACAGCTCACAGGTAAGACTAACAGACCTACAGCTGTCTGGATAATGTCTGCATGTTTCTGTATGCCTTCTGACCTGATGTCTGTAACCATAGTAACTGGTGTCAACTCTCTGCCAGGCTCACGACGACGAGATGAGAGGCTTTGTGGACAAGGTGGCCAAACACCTCCAGAAGCTGTACCCCGAGGTGGGCAAGATCATCGCCAGGAACTACCTCCCGTCTAAAGGTTTGCCGTGGTCTTGTAGACATTGACTGTAGTGGTCTTGTAGACTGACTGTAGTGGTCTTGTAGACAGTAATTGTAGTGGTCATAGAGTGCTTATCTTACTTTATCTTATGAAATGTACTGAAATAAAGTCTACTTTTCATGTCTGGCTCTGTTTGCGTTGACTGTAACTATGGTGTTGTACGTTACAGAGAAGATCGTGGCCACAGAGAAAGGCACTCAGGCCGTCGTCTTTGAAGGATTGACTGGTCTCGTGAGACCTCTCATCAGGACCATGTTTGTTGGTGAGTGCCTTCAGATGTCATTGTGCCTTCAGATGTCATAGTAGTGCCTTTAGATGTCATAGTGCCTTCAGATGTTATCATGGTTATCGTACTTTCAGATATCATGCCGAGTGCCTTCAAATAATTTATGTTATGACTTCAGATGTTGTTTTGCCTTGAGACATCATTTTGTGCCTTCAGACATTATATTGAGTGCCTTCAAATGTAATGTCTGCAAGCGCTGCCATAGTTACGACACAGGAGCTTCCTGCTGTATCTCCATGTATATTTATCTCTGCGTGGCGTCTAATGGACATTGTGGTACTGTTGCTAGGCTACCTGAAGATGGACGTGTTGCTGTACGTGTGGGACCAGTACGTCATAGGGATGGACGCAGCTGGCTTCACCACGGAATGGCTGGCTGTTGTCATGGCGACGCTTCTGGGCTTGCTCTCGGACAAGCTGAAAGACGCCAACTCTGTGAGTTACAATAGAAGAAGTCTGTAATTCAGATTAGCTTCTAAATACCTAGTCTCTCAGGTATTCACGTGAGTGATTGTAGAATAATCATAGTAACCACGGTAACAGAACAGATGCGGAGTCCATGTTATTCGTAACGTTTAGATGACTAATTCTCACTGGTGTCGGACGAACTTTGACCGTCACACTTCTGTGTCCTCAGCCTACGTCCATGGAGAACATGTTGATCAGAGAAAGTTCTCAGCTGACCACGGGACAGTTTCAGTACGAGGTGAGTGGTACCATGTCTGTCCCGTCAAGCTGTCGTAACAGAGTGCACAGTGTAGCTGCCATGCTTCACTATTAGTTTAGTTTATTAAACATATTTGTTGACCAAAAATGTCATGGGATTGGTCAAAGCTAAACGTGATTAATTAACAAGATGTTTTTGTGAATTGCTTATAAATAAGAACATTAGAATCATAAGATAAGGTGGGGTTTTCATTTAGAATACTGGTGGTTTCTAGATTAGGTGCAGCATGGTAATAGGACATTTCTTGAATTATCTGAGTCTGTCATTATTTACATTAGAGTCTGTCATTCTGCAGATAAAACGGCATCACTACAGGATGCTGTACTCCATGTTGACTCGAGACCAGAAAGCAGCAATGCCGGTACTTGACCCTACTCAAGGTCAGTGCAAGGTCAAAAATATGCTGGTTTAGAATTTTTGAAAAACTAAAACATTTCTAAATACATCTGTAATTAATATTGCTGATATTCCATCTTCCCTAAATTGTTAATGCAATATCATTCATAGGACCAAATTAAGATTAAAAGCAATGTTTAGAAGAAATATTTACCAAATAACACTGAAAAAATACCAGTCAGAGAGGATTGTTATACCTAAAAGTCTTTATTATTGATTAAACGGGTGGGATATTTCCCCCCAACTGTTGCTATGGTTACCTTTGTACTTTACTGGTCAGAATGATTTCCTTGTAACGTCCCAATATGAGTGCCACATTGTACTTTGTTCCTGTCATTGTGGCGCAGCTGAGCACCCTCCATGGCGCCACTGGTACAACGACCTGGTCCCACCGTACACCAAGCCGCAGGACCGCAGGAAGGCCCGCGAGGAGAGGGAGGCGGAGAGAGAGAGGTGACACGGAGAGAACGCTAGCACATTATAGCAGTTTCATTGTTAATCAGAACTGTTGGCTATGAACACCTGTAATGATATGTAAAGCATGTTTAACACACAACGGGAGAATCTTTTTAACAATGTAATAATAATTATTGTTTATATTATCCTGGGTGAAATTTGTTTGCATTGTAGAAGGCCTCAGAAGCAAAAAATGGATCCAATAATAAATAAATAAAACCATCTGTGGGCCAAGGTGTTCCTCATTAGTGCTAATGTTACTATGTGGTGTGCATGTGTTCCTCATTAGCGCTAATGTTACTAAGTTGCGTGCAGGTTGCTACAACAGCAGCGAGATGCAGAGCAGGCCAAGAGGAGCATGGAGGACAGAGAGAGGAGGTGGGTGTCCTATGTCCTAGCCAGTGCACTAGAATGTCCTAGGCAGTCTCCTAGATAGTTGCAGTGTGTCCCCGTGTATGTGTACGTGAGGTAGAACACGTTCCAGTCCTGACTGAGCTCATTGATGACTTTTCTCCGCCAGAGAGGAGGAGGACGAGTTCATGCGGGCGGCAGCTGCTGAGAGGACGCGCGTGGAACAGGAGAGGATTCAACTGGAGGAGCAGCTTCTGGAGGTAGGTGTCACACCGGCCATGTAAGTGTCACTTCAGTCCAGTAGGTGTCAGTCTAACACTAACAGTTCTTCTTCACCATTACATTTTCCAAAACCAGCAGAATTTCTGCGGCAACATGTCATCTTACTTGTCAGGTGTGTGTGTGTGTGTATTGGTATTTATTGTGATTATTATTTATTTCAGGAGCGTCGACAGCGTGCAGAACAAGAAATCCGTGCCGCAGATGAGATAGAGAGACTGAGGATGGAGGTGGAAGCCTTGAAGAGAGAAAACAGACCTGTACGTTACTGTCACGTGTTATATGTCGCCATTATGTGTCACCATCGCGTGTCACCATCGCATGTCACCATTGTGTGTCACCATCGCATGTCACCATCGTGTGTCACCATCACCATCGCATCATGTGTCACCAACATGTGTCACCAACATGTGTCACATGTCACCATCATATGTCACATGTCACCATCACGTGTCACCATCGTGTGTCACCATCGCATGTCACCATCACATGTCACCATTGCATGTCACCATCACATGTCACCATCGCATGTCACCATCGCATGTCACCATCACATATCACCATCGCATGTCACCATCATGTCACCAGTGTGTGTCACCATTGTGTGTCACCATTGCGTGTCTCCATCGCGTGTCTCCATCGCGTGTCACCATCGCGTGTCTCCATCGCATGTCACCATCGCATGTCACATGTCGCCATCATGTGTCACCATCGTGTGTGAACAGTTTGTCACAAGCATGTGTCACCATCATGTGTCACCATCGTGTGTCACCATCATGTGTCACCAGTGTATGTCACCATCATGTGTCACCATTGTATGCCACCTTCATGTGTCACCATTGTGTGTCATCATGTGTCACCATCATGTGTCACCATCATGTATCACCATCATGTGTCACCATAACGTGTCAGCATCATGTGCTATGATACTGCTTTTGTGGGATGGAGGCGATGTGTTTTCACAGTTGGCATCTAAAGATTAATAATAATTCATTACAATTTATTATTATTCCCTAGTTATATTTATTATTGATTAAAGTTATGGCCTGTATAGGTAGATTATTTTTATATTCAAATGCTAGCCTAATGTTCACCCTCTTTTCATTGCAGAGGTCACCAGCACCCTCTGTGTACAGCACGTCATCATACATCAGGTCAGTAGATATGGGGTCATCATACATGAGGTCAGTAGATATGAGGTGATCATACATCAGGTCAGTAGGCCACTTCATGACAAGTATGGGTGGCAGGAGGAAAATCTCTACTTTACACCCAAGCACTCGTGAACAATGTGTGTTTGATATCCAATGAAAATAGTCCCAATAACAACCCACTTTCACTGGGCATTATATCCCCTCAGCCATGCTTTATATGCTGTAGTATGCTTCAAGCAATTAATATCTGGTCTTTATTTTGATTTAGTTATTGCCAATATTGTAAGTTGTTATGTAGATACATGTATGTACAATCCTGCACCTATACATTCATTATCAGGGTTCGCCCTGACGCGTAAAATGTGCGTATTTGACCCCCACTATCGTGAAAATACGCATGCTACCATTTTCTATGTGTCGATTTGATGCAAAGTTGTCAATATTAATGTTCATGTATATAATTATGACAAAAATGTCAGTGCTTTTTTTAAAAACACCCAATCACATGCCTGATGCTATCACGAGCTGGTTAGGTGATTATATATATGGCTTGATTTTATGTAAGGTTGTTAATTTGTCATTGATTCCCCAAATCACATGAATGACCCCCCACTAAAACATATTGTGGGGTCATGATGACTCCCAAAATTTACTGGCTAGGGCAATCCCTGATTATGTATGTGGTCTGCAATACAAGTCTGCAATACAAGTGAGTTTCTTGTTGTCTAGCCGGGTTCTGCTGCCACCACCTCCCACACCAGCGTCCCATGTGTCCTCCATGCCAGTCATCCCAGAGTTGTCTCCCCGCACTCCGTCCCGCCAGATGGCGCCGTCCAGACAGGGAGAACAAGCAGTCCTGGATTTCCTCCTCAAAGTTAAACAAAGCATGGAGAAGAGTAGGTTGCCTTGTTTAACTATTTGCCTTTACGTCAGGTATACATTGTTAACCCTCTCCCTGATTAGGCACAGCTACAGCTCCAGCACGGAGAGGGTTAAACTATATAATATTATATATATGTAATAGGCATACACACTTCAATAACACTGACTATGTAATCCACTACCGTACGTCACCAACTATTTAACCAATATTTAGCGGAATATGTAACTGACTATTTATACAGTGCGTGAGGCAGTTCCAGACCACAGGTATTCTGGATCACACTGTCACTTACTCACTGACAACAATGCAGATGAAGTAATCGTTGTTGCTTCTATACTTTCTACTCGAAATGACAGCAGACGCTTCATCTGCCGGAGTAAGTGATCCGAAACTGCCTCGCCCACTGTAACTGAAAATATACCCAAGTTTTATTCCACAAACTACAGTGTATGTAACTGACGATGTAACTGACGATGTAACTGACCGTGTAACTGACAGTGTAACTGATGATGTAACTGACGATGTAACTGACTGTGTAACTGATGATGTAACTGACCGTGTAACTGACTGTGCAACTGACGATGTAACTGACTATGTAACTGACGATGTGACTGATGATGTAAGTGACTGTGTAACTGACTGTGTAACTGACGATGTAACTGACTATGTAACTGACGAGTAACTGATGATGTAACTGACTGTGTAACTGACTGTGTAACTGATGATGTAACTGGCTTTTTCAGTCGCCCATGGAGAAGGCCAGGATGGTCTGGAGCTAGACGAGGCCACAGAGGGTTACATCAAACAGAACGTTGACGACCTCAAGAGAGCTCAGGTACGCTGTCGCCATATGTCTAGCAGTAGTCAGTAGTACCACTGCGCCATCTCTGTGTCGTAATCAGCAACTTCTCGTTATATTCCTGTAAACAATACCCTCAGTTAATCATTCCTAAACATTTAACTATTATCTTCAGTGTCAATATCTTCCTAATGCCAATTCAAGAAAGTAGTTACTTTTTCATATTTAAATTTGAATAAAAGTGAGCATCACAAACTGTAAGAAGCAGACACTATCCACTATCCCGACAGTATCCCGACTGTATTCCGACTAAGCCCAGTCACACTACTTTCCAGATGGAAGTGTTCAATCGTCGTCTGAACCCAGGAGACTTCGAACAGATGACTCCTCAGAAACAGCAGGAGAGCAGCGACAAGATGATGCAGCTCATCCAGAAGTGGAGAGAAGACAGGCGTGCCAGGGAGCTGAGAATGCCTAGATAGGGAGCTGATAGCGCCTGGATAGGGAGCTGATAGCGCCTGGATAGGGAGCTGAGAGCACCTGGATAGGGAGCTGAGAGCACCTGGATAGGGAGGAACTAAGTGAATGGCTAAAGGTGGTGGGGATGAGAAAGCCAGGGATTAATGCTGTCTATCTGGTGGCTAACTGATGATTATGAACATAATCCTGATCTTGCTATGACAAGCATTACTTCAAGCATTGTGCTATTTATATATTTATGACTGCACACTATTCTGCATTTGTTTACCATGTGTCATCTATGTTCCAGTTCTAAGTCACTGACAAGGGATGGATTGCCAGAGTTGTTTGACTGTCCTGTAGGTGTGAGACAAGGGTGTATTCTCAGCCCTATTTCATTCTCAAAATACATTAATTATTGGCAAAAGGGTATATCATACACTGTTCCTTGCCTGTATTGTATGTAATGAATTTCATGTGGCCTTGATACCAGTAAATTTACCATCTTATTCTAGGTAATTGACGCAGATGTCTCCTATAGGTGTTGTCCGAGTCATTGATTGCCCTGTGTTCATCTGTGGCTAACATTATGTCATGTCTACGCAATATTGCTTTGTAAACATTCAAACTGAAGTATTAATTAATTGAAC
>JAUTBR010000355.1:0-13147 GCA_032361205.1 Pseudorimula midatlantica
ATAATTACCATCAGGGTAGAGACGACGGCAATTTGGCAAGAACATCGTTTAATAAATGGTTCTGCCATTACAATTTTGTACTTTTGTATTTAATTTTCCGACTGCAGAAAAGCTATACGACATAGGGACTTGTAACTTTCAGAATATGTTAGTAACATTATATTCGTCAAGTGTGTGAAGTTGTATATTAATATAGTTGTTTGTTACAAATGTATTAACCCTTAAAGTTCGGGACTTTTTTTTTGCCACCTGCTACTGTTTTTTACATAAGAGTTAATAAGTTGAGGGCTACCAAGATGATCAAGTGATCAAGTACGGCCAAACTGGCTTAAGAATCTTTCAGGCAAGCAAATGTTTTGTTTGAATTTAGACATCATGTTGACGTGCAGTAACATGCCGGTAGGCTAAATTCGTTGTCAGTCTACCAAACAGCGATGGAAATGTTTTTGGAAGTACAAACATGATTTTATGTATGTCAAGTGAATGTATTTTGCATTTGTTCAACCATAAATACATGTGATAGTATACCATTAAGGTTCAGATTTCCAAAATTGGAAAAAGAATCATACGTTAAAATCCAAAAGATATTCTATCAATGTCTTTGACAAGGACTTTATATCACAACAGTAGATCAAGACAATGAATGTATTCGTAGATAGCATGAGTGTCACAGATATAGTATACGGTATATCTATAGTCTTCAGATCTGAGCTCAATTGCTCAAAACCGTTGTAAGTATAATGTAGTGTAAGTCAAATTTTAGGAACCCGATACAAGTGTAAGTCAATTGCATGAAACACTGTCTTTAATCGCTACAATAATTGAAGAATATGCTTAGCTAAAACCATTCAATTGTAGCGATAAAAGTGATTCGTCCAATCAGGTTTACATTTGTAGCAGGGCCTTAAAATTGGACTTGCACTCAAATTGTAGAGCTCTACAATTGTTCAGAGTAACGGGGCCCTGATAATAATCCCTTTCTGTGTATTGAGCGCGCGTGTGTGTGTGTGCGTGTGTGCGTGTGTGCATGCGCGCGCGTGTGTGTGTGTCTGTGTGTGTGTGTGCGTGTGTGTGTGTGTGTGTGTTCATGTCATCATTTACTCCTAATATTCTTCACTTTTTATGGAATTGCCGCTCGACTGATATAGTCCTACTTACCGTATATTTTACATTCAGCAACAGCCTCGCTCTTCCTCACACAGTACTCATTTGGAGAACACGTGTGATTGCTACATACTCCAGTGATCCGCTGGAAGCATACAAAATATATTTCGTCCATTTGCGGGATTTCTTTCTGCTGTATGCGATTCATGGAACTATTTCTAAAGCATTATCGCATGATTTTCATCGGTGGATTCATCGGTGGACGTTCTGTAATTGACAATTCCACTGCTATGCCTACTAGTATAGTAACATTATATAACTATGTAATTTTATGTCAATTTTACCTGTGGTTAAACGTAGAAAACTTCCATTTCATAAATTTCAGGGACCGTATCACATTCTCTAGGATTTATCTTTGATGAAATTAACTTACCCGTGCCCACACTGTATTCGTATACTGTACAATATACATATATAATAACAACTGCAAATTAATAAGGTATCCCTGTCACAAATTAGCAAGTAACCAGAATTAGATTTTACTGCCTGAATTATAAGGAAAATTTCCATTTTACCTGTGGCCAACCATGTATATTCGAGAAGAAAAACTCAGCATTTGGGATAAGGTCGGACTCTGTTATATTTCCAGAACCAACAGCTTCTTTGTTCAACTCACAAAGTCCTGAATTATTGTTGAAATTGAAAGATGTACACCTGGGTACAGTGAGGCACACTTGGGTACAGGCTGCTAGACCGTCGGTAGTCAGAGAAAATAGTATTCCAATTGGTAGTCTGTGTTGGCGAGTGACTGGGGGGAACTTGTCTTCTCGAAGACAAACTTTCATCGACATTACTACAATCGTTAAAACGAGCATCCCAAATACTATCAGTATTTGTTTCATAGCAAAGCTCTTCATGATATAACCAATCCTGACACAAGCACTAAAACTTCTAGTTAAATATACTTTGTATCGAAGGAAAGTAAAGCCATTATCATATATCAATATTTACATCGGATGTCCCTGTGTTGTCATTGGTTTAGATGAGTAGCATAGTATAGACAAAATAGACACCAAATCAATATACCTGCATGTGCAGACACCCGGGGGTCGTTCAAACACGCAAGCGGCTTACCAAACTAGCCACTGTCTCACGAGTAGCATGAACCGTGGATGGGACAGGAAACCAGTTTAACTCAGCGGCTTACTCAGCCCTTGTGTCTTTGAACGCACCCCCGATGTATTGATGCTGACACAATCATGTCAATTAATTTCAGCTAAATATATTTGTTCATCTCAATGTCCAAAACATATCGTTTGGATCGCTTGTTCACTTAGTAATTGTCACGTCAACGATCCAACAATAGTTTATAGATCTGTGGGTGTGCAAACGCCAAACATTCCATCTTGAAAATGACGACATTGGCAGTTTTAGAGAATTTTTCGGACCATGCGTAATCGATGCCAGTTATATTCATGCAAATACTAGGTCTCCATAACGTTATTATGTTTTTAATTTGATGTTATTTGATGTCTCTGTTTACTTATACTGTATTTAATTATTTATTTAACATAATGCACTGTTATTTTATTTGTAATTGGTGTAATTTGCGTTGTAATACAACTTCTATTTTCAGTAAGCTACATTACCATTAATATTTTAGTTGTGAAGATTTATTGTTTCTCGCTATGTAAGGAATACATACCTATATTATGAAGTGAATTCATAGTAAAATTACCCTCTCTGCACGTTTCTTGTGTGACATATATACTGAATCGTCTTTGGAAAACTAAATAAAAAAATAGTTATAAAAATATAGATGCATTTTACATTAATGTTTTGAATATATGTAAATTTTGTTGCAGTTTAGCCAAAAATCGTTAATGTTTGCAGCGGATCTGTATATATACGGAAATTGCATATTCATTTCAACTATAATTACTATTGTTGTGGTTATCGTTGATGATTGTGTTTCAATTGTAGTCTTGTAGATTACACATTTAAAAATGGGTAGTCTACTTTGGTAAGCTGTTGAACTTGTCCACAGCACTATCTATTCCTGATACTTTTGTTTTGAAGATAGAGAATTTTCAGTGAAAACAAATTACTTGTTAATTTTTTTAATTTCTTGAAATCACGTACATCGTGAGAATAGGTGTATTTCTTATTGCCATTTCTTGATTAGATAAACATAGTTATATATTTAATGGGTGGCTTTTTTCTCTCTGATATTAGTATGTTTCTATGTTTATATACAAAGTGTTATTGTAAACAACGGTTGCATGGAAACCGTAACTGGTTAAGAGTGTCTTTGAGTACGCTAGTATACATATTGTATAGTGTTTGCTTCTGCTCAACCTGATCTGTTTATGTTGTGACGTTATTACTGTGTTCGATGATGCATGGAGGTTTATTTAAACATATTTTATTCACAATAGAAAGTGATTGGGTACAAGTTATAAATGTATGTGGTGTTATGCCTTTAAAATTAAATCTCTAACATAATTGATCAACATGTTCAAGGAAAGGTCTTATATTCTCACGACAGGTTACCATTTTTATCAATTTATACTGTACAAGTTAACAATTATTTCTTGAAATAGATACGACACATATTTGTTCACAATGCGAGTATCAGACGATTCAGAGTCAAAGATGAAATAGATAATTTACTACAGCTCCTGCCAGCTTCTGAATATTTACATCGTATACATTTCTATAACATAATATAACATGAAAGAGAGAATATTATGTACAAAAGGAGAAGAGAAATATGGATGAAATTAAATGGTATTTATGTATGCACATAAAGCTGTATTTATTGAATTATTATTGTTAAATATTTATATAAAACGCTTGGAGTTGTTAATGTACAGCTCTACAGCAGTAAATATTTTTTTCATTTTGAACATTTGTTAGATCTGTATTGCCATTTAATAGAAGCGATAAATCTAATACCGTATAACAGTTCCATTTACAATGTGGTGAATAGTTTCAAATAATACATTTCGTTGACGGTTATATAGCGTACATGAGAGCATATAGTGATGGTTATCTTCACAAAGAGAGTATAACAAAGAGAATATAACCGGCTACAAGTGCGTCATGTATATTTTTATAATTTCGAAGAATAACATTTAAAACTAGGAATTCCGGTGATAGGCTAACAGAAGTCTATGCTTTATAGTGACTAAAAATCCAAAGAAAATCTTAATACGACGTTACAAAGGATCGTATCATTAAATTTCTGTTTGATTCAGAGATGAATTATGTTGTTCAGCATGGTATCACGGGTAATAAATTGTGAGGACCACAATCATGCACATTTCACCTACACGCTTATCACCTGATCACCAAAATCAGTAAACTGGGTACGTATAAATATACATTCGCTCCACTTGCAGCGTCTATAGATACGTAAGCTGGTAAGCAGGGTATCGTTTCTCGAAGGGACCATAGCACTCTCTTTGCAGATAGCTAATACATTGCTAAGAGAGTGCTATGGTCCCTTGGCGGCTAAGAGAGTTTGGAGAAACGATACCCAGGCTGGTAAGAACCCACGCCCCTCGTGATGGTGTAGGCCATGCACATTGTTCGTGTAAATGTTCGTAGTCTAAAGGGGAAAGTTGACCTTATCAAAGGCTTGGAATATATGTATGACGTTATATGCATCACAGAATCGTGGCTACATCCGGGAATATCCGATAGTCAAATTTCTATACCAGGCTTCCCGTGAAATAATATCTTGCCAATTCTCCAAAACTGTTTCACCTCTTCTCTATACCGCATGTGTGGTGTTTTGTCAGTAGAAAACCATTTCACTATATCTTCAAACAATGGTACCGCAATGTTGTCAAGAGGTAAAGACCTGCTGCTAAGGAGTCTATTATAACGTATCCATGAATTCAATTGGCCACTTTCTTTAAAGTTGTCAATAATCTTGGGCAGCAACGACTGAAACTCTTCTATGATTCCAGTGGAAAGATCTAATCTAGTACTACACACTTCCGAGTTATCATCAACACTATTGCACGCTTCCTATATATCATTTGTGGAACTAGATTTTGGTATTTTCGATGCAGGTTCGCCGTCTTCACCTCTGTGGTTAATACGAATAGTTAAGTTTTGTGCATCTGGAACAATAGTTTGTCCATATTCTTTTATAATTTCGCTTGGAACCATATTTGGAAAAGATCTTGTTTGCAGCTTCCACTTTCCACTACTAGTGCCCATAATTTTAGACTTTATTTTCAATGTTTCCTCAGAGTGGCACTCTATCGTGTGTTCAATTACATCTTCAAAAGTCTCGTTCGTTTTAGAGTGATAGCAGTAGATTGACATCCCTGTTCTCGATTTATATCAACTTAAAATTAACGTATTGATAATTGTTATGAGTGTTCTATTTCTGCATGTGATCGGCCAACTTAAGTCGCCTTCAACAGGGAGAGGGTTAAGTAAACCTATGTTGTAAAAATGTATAGTTGCATATTCGGGCCTTGGTTAACAGTAGCAGTACATGTAACTACCAGTACAGTACACAAATATTAATTTTAAACTACCAGTACAGTGGCGTTGCGACTACCATATAAGCGTACAGTGTGTATTATAGGTGATATTTACTAAATACGATGCTTATAGTAACTGATCAAGGTAGCAATAGTGTTTTTTATAACATACTTATTATTGTATATGAGCACAATATATATATAGATCTGTTGAAATATAGATACAAGTAATAAACGTAGCAAAATCCGTGAAAACTTAATTGAAGCCTCATTTCAATGAACAAAATATGTTTGATCAAGATACTAGCAAGCGATGTAATCGATCAAAATATGTACTAGACTGTCTTAACATTTACTGGACAGCAAAAACATGCCGAAATATGTTGTATTTATGCTATATTTACCTCCAGAAGGTACCGCACCTCTCTCCGAGTTGACTGTACACGACAGAAATGGGAGTCGCTTAGTGCAACTTCCATTTTGGTGTGTACAGGGGTTCCCCACCATGTACTATAGGAGGAGGAGTCAAACCCCGAGTCCAAAAATACCTATAATGGTGCAAGGAAATGTAACCAAAGAGGTAAAGTATATTATAAACACATATAGAGCTTACCTTTTAATCAAATGGTTCATGGGATACGCATATTGTAGATCTCATAATAGAAGTAAGTCCTCTGATAAATTGCATATAGGAGCTATATAAATATCGCTTATCCCTTTAGACACTAGAACCTTGTTACAAATCATTCATCTTGCCAATATTTGATTACTGTGATTTTGTATGGGATAACTGTAATAATGAACATCAGAAATTGTTCGACAATCGGTTTTTTCTTTTTTTAATAATTTCTTTATTTTTCAAAGTTTTTTAACAGGTACAAATTCAGTGTCCACATGATATTAGAACGATAAATACATTGTATGACAACACGTTGTAATGCATATATACATAAGTTTGAAGATATACGTGAGTGATCGTGGATGGACATAACCCAAAGGGATTAAGTTGTAAATAGGGTGTGAAAAGAGGACCAAAAGGCCTAAAACTTTGCATAATCGCAGTTAGAGAAGGCGGTGTATCTAGACATTTCGTAGTAGTTAATTATTTAGTTTCAAATGTTGAAAGGTTGGTTTATTACCAGTTCTAAAATGTCCATCATATATAAAACTTTTAGTGAGCAGTATTACTACATTGAACGAGTTATTGATTTTTCCGTTGAAACCTACAAGTATATGTGAATTATTAATTTTCAAGATAATGTTCTTTGTTTCACACCACAAAATCAGTTGCTTCCAAATTGGTTGTGTGTATTTGCATCAACAAAATATATGATATACAGTTTCTGGAAATTCTTCACATAGGGGGCACAACGATGAATCAACGTATCCAGTTTTGTAAAGAGTACTATTACTTGCTAAAATGTTATGAATAATTTTAAACTGAAACCACCTTAAAGCTGTACTGTCTGTACATCTATTTGACATGAGGTGACAATGTTCCCATTGTTTGTCCGAATACCGGTACTCAGTATTTAATAAATCTTCCAACCTTTCATGATTTTTTATTCTAGTGAATTTAGACTTTAATAGTGTTTGATAAAAATGTTTACTTCCTTTGATATTTCCCTTCAAGCAAGATGAATGGATTACATATCGGTAGTGAAGTGTGCTGAAAACCACACCGATTTATATAGATCTGTATTGCATTGCGAATTCTTAATATTAGGATTGTCTCAGAATTATATGTGGTGCTACACGAGGCACAAGCCAGACTAACTTATACCAGTATGTAGAAAATGGTTTTAAACCTCTGGTAGAAAGACGATATGTATGCACATAAACTGACAAATTCTTTACATGCACATAGCAATTGTTTACGAGATGAAATCGAATGCTGTTCCCTCGTACTTGTTAACAATCTAGTTCCTAATGCTAACAGTCTAACCTCCAGCTAAAACCTGAGAAATACAAGAGATTAAATGTAATACTAGTATAACTAGATTGTACTGTAATTCATTTCTACCAGCTTCTGTATACGTTTGTGGAATTCACTTTCGGTAAGTTTTCAAAACTCGCCTACTTTGGGTATTTTATATTTTGAGTTGGACTATGATCAGCGATTTTGTCAGATTATATTCATGCTAGACTCTGTCTTGGATGTAGCGACTTAAATAGTCATATTTTTCATAGACATTTAACCTCTGATGCTTTCTACTCTTGCGGCCAAGCCCCCGAAATCCCACTCAGTTAAGTATAATCATTTGAGAAGTAATTGTTATGTCTACACTAAAGGGCACAACTTAAATTCATCTCTTTACAGAAACCAATTGTTATCAATTGATACTAACTATGACATCTTAAAATCTATACATTATTTAATATCCAAATCGTGTAGATTCTGCCTAAATTGAATTTCATTTTGTAATTTCAGTAACATAGCTTTCTAAAATTAATTGTAATATAATAATCTAATCATTAATTAGACTACTTTCGTTGAGGCCATTAGTGTTTATGATTATGTTCTCATTTTAATGTTTTCTATGTAACTAATAGGAGTGGCACTTACACATGCCAAACCGGCTGTTGTGCCAATCTTTTTGTTTCGCACAATAAAATATATTTTGCCTAAACCAATGTACGTCAATGAAGTAGAAATTTAATAAAACTAAGGCGGACTATTTTTAAATGGTCGCAACTCTTCCGATTTAACTCATTATAATAAATCATGTTATCATTGATATTGAGTTAGTATTTCTTTTTTTAAAGGTTGTTTTGCGTAGTTAAATAATGGGATAGATTGGGCACACCTGTAATCTATTGGTCTAAGTTTTATGAAGGATATATAGGCTAATGTTAACAAATGCTTTTCCCTATAGGCCTAGTATGCATCTGCTATAGCCTAATTACTAGAATACATAGATTATAACCCGGGGGTCTTCCTACTGCGTGTGTCAATCATAGTTAGATGTATCACTATGCTATGATAGACCATGAGTAAAAATGGCATTAGGCTACTTATGTATGTGACGATGGCAGGTTTTAGGATAATGTCCCATGTGGCATGGCTCATTATGGGTGATTTATTGTAACAAATAAAATTGTGAAATGCATAGTTATAGCATCTCTATTGATTTAACAGAAGCATAACTAGTCCCTATATAGTTGCTATAAATACCGTATGAGCATTCGATGGCATTTAATTAAAGAATGCGTCCATTTAATTACAGAATGCGTCGACGATGTATGCCTATACGTTCATTATCCACATATTCATGCATGATTAGATCGATATTATGGTATGTTATTCTGTTATTTATTATAGATATCCCAGCTAGCAAACCCGAGCTAAAACGACGTCGGGAATAAAAGCCCTGCGTTGAAATACAGTACGTAGGAAAACAGCCTGTATTTATTGAATATTGATAGGCCATATATATATATATATATATATATAATGCATACTACTAGAATATGTAGATTATACCCCGGGGGTAATAATATGTACATAGGCCTACATTGTTTTTGTGAAATTGGTGGCAAGATAAAAAGGGATAAATACAAAACAAACAAAAACAGGCTAATCAACACATTGTAAAACATAGCATTGTCTTCCATTATGTACCTGTATTGTTATAGATCATCTAGCAAACATCCACACGAATAGATGGATGTAATCATTTGACAGTAATGGCTTTTATCATTAGTGGCCATTATTAATTCTGTAATATATAGTTAGTCCCTCACTATTGTACGGAAGCATTACACCATTTCAACTACTTAATTTTAGTTAATTACGTACGTAACACAGTACTTATAATAGTTCTAGCTAGTTGATATATACTAGATAGAACTATTATAATTGTCTTGGGAAATATTGCTTGATCGTTTATCACCATTCAATAAATCACAAGTAGATCTAGAGAGTTGACACTCCACCTTAAATATTAAATGTTGTCTCCTGGGCATTGTTTACCTTAATAAAGCACATGGCCTAGAGCTATACTTAGCCCTAAGATTTAGCCAATGAAATCACGTTTCGTTGCTCTAAGGGGTGCTTCCGGTTTGTTTGGGCAGTCGCACTAGTACGCCACGTTGAAACTATCGAGTACTCGGCCCTTTATATTTGCCAGGAAGCGCAAGGTATTTATCTTGTCCCGTGTTAGCGAGAGGTCAGTGTTCACTGAAAAATCATCATGGCACCTGCAACGTATCTGTGTCTGGCCTTGCTGGCTTTGCTACACATCACCATATGCCTTGCTGACGAGGACGAGATGAAAATTGAGGTGTTACATAAGCCCGAAAACTGCGACGAGGAAGGGACCAGAAAAGCCAAAAAGCATGACATGTTGAAAATGCACTACACGGGGACTCTGGCATCGGATGGGTCCAAATTCGACTCAAGGTAAACATATGTTAGCATGTTCTCGAGTTGTACTACTTCTTAAAACAACATCCACGTGTCTTTTATATTGGGTATGTGTGCAGTGATCGGCCGTAAGTGTGTTGAAATTGAAAAGATTATCCTCAGACTTTCTTTAACTAAACTTTTTCAAACAGTGTTTAACAACTTTGAGTCATGACGTGGATGGCTGAGAAAAGTTTGTTCTCTTGTGACACTTGTGTGTGCAACGAGATTTGCACTGCACTTTACCATTCAACAGGTGGAACATAATCAGTGTTAAATATAATATAGTGACATTATGTCAGATAATTGATATTGATAATAACATGAGTTGGTGACTAGTATCATTATGTTGCAATCACAAATATCAAATTGTTAATTAATATCCCAGATTCCTTCTACATCTGTCACCTTTCCACATTGTATACATCAGGTACATGTATATTAAATTAATTCCCTACCAGTACTAATAGCTTTTATCGCATACAATCACAAATGGTCGTTATATGGACCGAATATTGGTGTTATAAGTAAAAAGGATACCGACTTTGCATTACCATGATTACTGGTTCTTATAGCAAGTTGTTCCCTATTTATTTTTGGTAGTGGTAGAATGGTCGACTCACATCGACATCAATGAATGTTTAGTCTTCAGTAAAACTGAGTAACAATTCAACAGAAGTTGACAATCAGAATTATCCAGCATAATTCGGAAACTGCTGTCTCTACCTGTCTACTCCGAGATAGAAAATCACTCATGCACTTTCAAATGAACTTGCATTTCCTGTTTAAATTTGAAACAAATTTATTGTCCCATTTTACCAGAGAAGTTGGCCAAGTAATTCAAATTAACACTAGTCAGGCATTAGGAATATTATGCTCTGTGAATATGGTCATGGAGATATTCATGCTCTGTGAATATGACGCATATTTAGGCAAATTAAATGTGAATTTTTACTGTAAACATTGTTTGTTAATCTCCTTGTTGGATTAAGCACAAGTGCAAGTCTTTAGGGCATCTCTGGTTGCCTCTAGCATTAGGAGTTAAATCGGTCTACCATATGGAGCGGTTCATACAAAAGTTTGCACATTGGTTTTTACATTCATACCTCGATGAACGCACAAAATATTCCAGTCAATCCTTATAAATAAATAACATAACAAATTGGGTGGACATTATTTGATTTAATAGTCTGACATAATGCATCAATGATTTTAGTCTACATTTTATAAGCGGCGCATTGATATTTTGGCGGCGTCAAGTATAAATGACGTCATAATGCCACCTAAGAAAATTTCGTTCATCGAAGTATGAACGCAATGTTTTGGTGTCACGTGGACCAATCAGATTGCCGGATTCGCTGGAATTTATTTATTTGCATGTAAACCCAACCTAGCTACAGTTATATTATTAATATTTTGACATTTCTTGTTGGCACGTTCGCATACACAGATGCACATTTTAAAGGCATAATATCACAGTTGATAAACATGTTTAATCGGACAAACGAATTTTGATCTGAGACTAATTACGCTTGATTTATCCACCCAAAAGTTTTACTGATGTAACAAATCATATTTTATATTAAATAGGGGAACGTTCCGCTATTTATCTTGTCTTTGATGTACCACTGTTCTAATAGGAATATCAGCGAGCAAACAGAGTTATGTCCCTTTTGCATCATGTACTAAGAAGCCGTTGGCCATGTTTGATTTAAACCCGACTCTAAGTCGGGGGTAGGGGATGGGGTTGCAGTGAAGATGGGTCAAATACACAGCAGTGGAACACTTTTTGGAAGTACAAACATGATTTTATGTATTTCAAGTGAATGTACTTTGCAGTTATAGCTAAGAACTAGTCCAAAACAACCATAAATATCTGTGATATTATGCCTTTAAAATTTAATGTTACAAGTGTTTGTTTCTTCTAGGGAGAGCAAAAATACCATTTTACAATATCGGATGCGCTCTACTCTAGTCTTAATGTTGACTACTGTATACCCATATACAGTGTTCAAAATAATGGAAATATTAAGGGGGTCGTTCACCAAAGGCGCAATGGTGGTAAACTCTGTAATTTTCACGGGGTCACACAGATACCTTTTTCAAATGACCCCCGAACTCCATATTGATTCAAACACTGCATATATACTGTATAAAGTCTCTTATGCATGTTATGGTCAGCAGGGAAGGATAGAGGAATCTCGAACTATTTCCAACACGGGTTCAGAGTCTGAGCTGTTTAATTATGAAACCTATTTCATGTCGCCTGTAAAACAAGGATGGGTTTCACTGTATCGCAGCCAATGGTAGGCTGCAGCCAATGGTAGGCTGCCTAGTATAGGACTTGTGTTATGGTTGCAGGTCACCATGTGTCATTATTCCTGTCCTCAATCTGTCATCACAGCTTGCTGGGGGCTTGTAAAGTTAAAGGCAAGGTGTTTTTTCCCATGCTCTAGACTGGTGTGGATCAGCATTAGAATTAAAAGGACACCAGTAACCATGGTAACAAAAGACCAATAACAGTACAGCCTTCAAAAGTTGACAGAAGATTTAATGACCTGTTTGTAACTTTTCACAAAAGGATAATGTAAATTGTGATCATGTATGAGAAATAAAGTGATCTGGGAAAAGTCAACCAATCTGTTGAATTCCACAGGAAATACCCAGCACTTGCATAGTCCTGGATATTCTCATTTGTATATATATAGTGTCGTGGAGATGTATCAATGTATACACAGTATTGTTGTATCCTGTAGTCATGGAGATATTAGAGAGGTTTTGCAACACTACGGTTACAATTACGGATACGGTTAGGTCATTGGTTGGTTCGTAGTATATGATGTCAGAGACCCGCCCGACGTTTAGTCTCCCGTTTCTGACTGTCCGAGTTCCCTGAGACAGCCATAAACAGGAATCTACACGTCAGGCGATTCTCTGACGTTAAATACTATGCATGACCTAACCGTAGCTACCTAACCGTATCCGTAATGGTAACCGTAGTGTTGCGAAACCTCTCTATTAAATGTATCGTCAGGGAGATACCCAATGTATAGTATATACAGTGCACCCTCGATATAACGCCCTTCGATGCACCGCGGATTCGGATATACCGCGGGGTCGGACGTGGACCCCG
>JAUTBR010000466.1:0-13144 GCA_032361205.1 Pseudorimula midatlantica
GGTCAGAGAATTTGGGGCAATTTGTCCGATGACTGTCTGGATCTGCCTGAGGATGTGCAACATTAACCCTCTCCATGTTGACGGCAACTGGAGATGCCCTAAAGAGCAGTGTGTGTCTAATCCAGCAGGCAGAGAGTTAAGCATACACAGATTCATAAGTTGTCTGTACCAACTCATAAGATGATTGAAATATCCATGCATTTATAAGTGTAGATAATACCTTGTTTTATAGGTTCACACATAAATTGTAATCAGCGTAAGATAGCGTAATTTATTAATTATTTTTACAACTGTTGATATGCAATTGGTTTGTGAATCTGTGGAGTAGAATCTTGTTTAATAACTGGTATGATGGGTCTCAGTTTTCTAGAAAATGCATACATACCAGGTAATTATTTAGATGTAATAATAAATAATGTATTGAAAATGTTGCTAATAATTAATTTGTATATATTCTGACAGAACTCTCTTATTGAAGTTTGAAGATACTGATTGAATATTTTGATGTTTGTTGCCCACTTACTACCGTATACATAGGTAGATAGATTCAATTATAATACATCATCAATGTTTGGAAAAGTAACCAGTTTGACTGAAGTCTCCTCTTCTGCCCACAGGGTTATCAGCTTGAAATACTTCTTTTTAAAAATATTTTTAATTGGGGTTTAAAGTCACTAATATCACGACTCGTCAGTTTAGGGCAGGAGGAAACCCACAACATAAACCTGCGAGCACCGGCTGGTACTGACAAGACCAAGGATGATAACTGCATTGCCACTCTACAGTCAGTGCATCCTATCAAGATCACGTCAGAAAGGGCCCCTGCGAATATTGATGCCGGGGCCCCTGGGACGGGATTTGAACCTGGAACCTTTGGCTCTGAAGTCCAATGTTCTACCACTGCACTACATTGAAATACTATCTTCGCTGATAAGACTATGATACTGAATAGTACGAGCTGTTGGGAGAAGGTGCTGAAGACTGCTACCAGTGTATCAGAGATGTAGCAGAGATGTAGCAGAGATGACGCCTTCCTGTAGCTACCCGTAATATACTTGTGGCACATTCGACACACTGATGGACCATATCATCAGTTAAACAATGACAACACGAATACCGTATGTTTAGGTACAACATTTTATTTAATAAGTAGATGGCTAAGATGCTATAGATGTACGTATATTTAATTTGATATTGTTTTAATGTATATACATTGTATATAATCCTAACTGGATGTCTCACTTTTGTTTTATTTATTTTATGTACCATACTTAATGTGAGGCGAGACGTTAATAAAATATGTCTGTCTGTCTGGCCCTTTATCCTTTGTGTCCCTATTTATGACCAAATAAACATAATTTGCAAGTTTAATTCACTAATAGTCAATGTTTCGGTTATCAGCATTTACAATGTACGTTCTTTCTTATTCTATACATTCTTATTATATTATTTGTACGAAAGTACTCTCACATAAATGTGCATGGCACAACTAGCTATTTATGTCCGGCTTATGCACATGCAAACATCCTGAGATACTCTATAGTTAACTATAGAAACTTGAAATAGTTTTTCTCAATTCTGATTGAACCTTATCAAAGTAGGATAACTTTTGATGCTGAAATAAGTTCGAAGTTGCCATGTTACCATCGAATACCACAATAATAACCTCCCTTCTCGGTATACGGTACATCAATTCGACTCTTCCATTGTAAATATCCATTGATTTATGTATATTTAGATGTACATGTACTAAAATGAACTTATCATGTCAACAATAAATATAAAATAATCATGTAAACATTAAATTAAATATAAATGATTTAAACACTTGTAGGTCACTGTTTATTTTGTACAGTTACCATAGTGTCAGTATGATAATGACACACATCTCTATGTTATACCACAACATACATGAAACCAGCTTGCTTGTTATATGTAATAATTATGGCACAAATGATCAATGGATTTGCACTATTGATCGATGGATATGCACTAGTTAACGATGCATCCACTATTGGTGCTACAATTGGTAGATCACACTAAGCTTAATGAATGGCAACTTAAAATTAATTTTGAATTAGCAAAGGATACAAAAGACATGCATTCATTGGTGCCAATAATCCAAACATTGGGAAATAGCAGTGTTCCGAAAATGGCACTGATGAATTAATAATTGCTTTATCCTTTACTACACGTCAAAAACTTAAATAGTTGTCTTCCTTTGTTCCTTGTGCGATCTACTGATAATGTAGAGGGAACATTTGTAGAACAAATCCACCAATAATGCATGACAGCTCTTCATAACCTCTCCTTTTTGCCCAGATTTTTCACTTCATAGTTATCTTATAAAAATTTCCGTTACCAAAATATTTATGAAATTATACACATACTCCATCCCATTACGAAACCTGCATTGATTTTTAGGTTATTTTCTTGTTGGCTAAACACGGGGGGAAAAAATCACGATTGGGTGTTTCGTGTTGACATTAAAAAATTAAAAAGCATCTCTTCCCTGTAATTCTATAAGCGCGCGTGGAACAATTAGGTCTAATATGGTAATACTTTGCTGCGGAGCAGTAATGGTGATTGAGAGGCTCGGGAGCCTCAGACTGCGATAACACAGCTACAAATGTGGAGGCTTCTCTGCGACCCTGTGATGAATCACTATTAAATGACCCACGACAGACCACCAGTTTTATCTTACATCCTCACTCCATGTACTCAAGCCCTTGCTTAATAACTGAAACCAACCCTAACACAGTTCACGGCGCAGACAGCCAGAAAGTAATGTTGCCAGTTAAAGAGGATACTGATCACAAGCAATTTATGACACTTTGTACTGGATTTGATTTAATAAAAGAATTGTGTAAAACCAACAAAGAAATGCCGAAAGAAATCATATTGCTCGATGAAAATGTTATGCAGTGTTTACAATAAATATAGTATTATATTTTTATAATATGTAACAAGAAAGACGTACCTTATTTTCGAAATTGGATACTGTTTATTCGTTTAGGCACTAATATCTTTAGTTTTGAAAACATTACGTAAATTATGGGATTTGAAACACCTGTCACAGTACTTTCTTGAAAAGTGGTATAACAAATGTCTTAATGCACCTAATGTAGCATTACAGTGGGATATAATCTGGCATATAATCTGTACATGAATTCCTGAGATGTCAGATTCATACACACATTAGCAGCAGCATGTACCATTGTGTATAATACACATCAGCACCACAGACATCTTGTGCACTATTATTCATGATGTCAAACCTCAAGTACCAGACCTAACAAAACCAATCCAGAATGATAAAAACTTTCTGATGACTGTCTATCCTTTGCTTAGATTGGTATCTCCCTATCTTCCATACTATAAAATTGTTATTGTCTGTCTGACAAACATCTAAACATTGCTAATTTCTGGTGCCACTCAGTACAAGCCCGCCTCAGGACAAGCAATAGCTGCTCATCTAGCTTCATGAGCTGCAGTAAGCTGTAAGCTAACTCTTCTGCAAATGTTGTTTCCTTAAAAGCCTCAAAACAAACTATGAATGAACGCATCTGACCACCTCAATGGACAGTTAGCATAGCGTCGATGGACAAATAATGTACATTATAGACGGTGGATAAAAAGCTGGCTTTACCTCGAGGCGAGACGCCTGATCAACGTTAACGAAAACATAGTTAAAGATCTGACAGTTTCACCACCAGACCTGCCGATAGTGACAGTGAAATCAATTTGATAAAATAGCCATTAAACACTTATCGAGATCCAGCAAAATGAAAGCTTCCCAATTGGTGGATGGGTAATTGGGTAGGCCTAAGATTTCACAGTTGCAGTCATCCCGCATACAGACCAAGCACTCAGTCGGTGGTGTAATGGAAATTCATGTCAGATAACAAGCATCATTAATTAAGTTTTGTTGATTGAGAAATAGGAATAAAGTCCGCTTTCTGGTTTGCTCTAGAATCCTGATTAGCGAAATATTTGTGGTTGTGTCCGTTCTTAAAGCGAGCAAGTCTCGGCTATTACCAGTGGCTGCCTCGGCGCGGACGGATCGCGATATCGGACAGCGACAGCATTCCACTAATGACGAAGTAAGCAGAACACCGAGAAGAACCCAAATTTCCCAATAAGCGAGCAGAACTTCAAACACTTTGCAGATGCTACTTCATTGCTAATCCCATTATTGGCTACATCAAGAGGGAAGTCAGGCACCTCGGCAGTTTCCTATTTCAATATTTAAAGATTCCATCCGACTTGACTGACTCGTCTAATGCTTCCCAGCTTCACCAGATTTATCTGTCGCGCGTCAGTTTGCGTTTCTACTCCACGGTTGCACAGCTAACTGTCAGTGATGACAGAAAACCTTCTGAAATTGCTGCTAAATGAGACACAAACACTATTGATAACACCACATCAATTACTGTATATTAACTTTGATCACCATATAGTATAATGTAGCATGTGTTGTTAGCATAACTTTATGGAGTACATATAAATGCTTGTTAGTAATGTTATAATGATCTACGGGTTTGCTAATTACATAGATATTGATACTTTTCTTGTAATCATGTGCTTTAATATAGCAGATATTAGTCAGATAAAATGTTCTGCGACATTGGAAGGCTGGAAAGTAAGTGACGTGACATTAGACATGTACTTTAATAAAGCAGTCATTGTTATTAGTCCAGCTGGGAGAAAGTGAAAACACATTAGAAAAAACACATTAGACACGTTTAATGAAGCACAATGGTTTGTTTTGTATGGGAGTATCTAGTATTTCAAACATGGAGGTCCTCCATTGTCTATTTTGTTGACTGTTGTTCAGACTGTTTATTACAGGCCTACTAAAGAAATTGAGATGTTGTAATATAAATCAGACATATTTTCACATTGTACCAAGTACATGTAACAATCTACATAAGAATATATTGCTGCATGAAAATGCAAGTTTGCATCATTGAAGAAAAACCAATGGGCCAGCATTATGACATCAATTACATTAACAAATATTTTTCTCATTCTTTATAGTATGATAACCGATAATTTCTGATGGCATAATTGTCATGTGATATGTGTAAACGCCAGATATTTGTTGAAAGATGCAAAATGTTAATTTTCAGTTACAAGCTCCATATAGATTGTCACATTTTCTTGGTATAAGACAGTTTTATGCTACAATATGCCAGTTTTCTTTGATAGGCCTGTATAGAGGACTAACTTCATCACAGCTGTTATCAACTTAAGCAAATAACAGTATCAAACGATGATAATAAAACCTTGATTCAAACACAGACACAACACTTATTCTGCATTATTGATAGCATTTTCATTCTTTTATATGTCTATACATTTTTATGCCACTTATTTTCCCACAAATGTAATAGCCTTTAGCTAGATTCAATCATGTTAACGTCACATAGAAACAGAATTGACATTCTTCACCGTTAATTTTTAATATCAAATTGACAGCATTTAATTTTATAGTTGAAAGATTTCACAGACTACAGGCATTGGCCAACATGGTTGGGTATCCCTCAATACTGCAATGCACAACATGGTTGGGTATCCCTGAATACTGCAATGCACAGAGTACTGAGTATTGATGTGTCCTCGTGGGGTTGCTCGGCAGTGTACTGGATACTAATGTATACTGAGTACTTCTACAGATGTGTACTGAGTACTTATACAGATGTATACTGAGTACTTATACAGATGTGCACTGAGTACTTATACAGATGTGTACTGAGTACTTCTACTAATGTATACTCAGTACTTCTACTGATGTGCACAGTACTTCTACTGATGTGTACTGAGTACTTATACAGATGTGTACTGAGTACTGCTACAGATGTGTACTGCGTACTTCTACTGATGTGTACTGAGTACTTATACAGATGTGTACTGAGTACTTTACTGATGTGTACTGAGTACTTCTACTGATGTGTACTGAGTACTTATACAGATGTGTACTGAGTACTTCTACTGTCGTGTACTGAGTACATAGTACTGAGTACTATCACAGCCTTGTTCATATCCAGCCAGCTGCTGTTGCTGCTGTTACTACCGCACAGTGGCCAGCACTAATTGATCTCCTCTGCTTATCCCAGACATCAAGTACAGATGATGTGCAGAGTACTGATGAAGAAGATAGCAGAGTGGCCATCAGTCCTTGGTGTACTCAGAATGTGCAGTGCAGTCCTTAGTGTACTCTGTTTATCCATGGTATCTGTCTCTGTCCGTGCAGTCCCTAGTGTACTCTGTTTATCAATAGTATCTGTCCCTATCAGAGCTCTCACAGTCCATTGGTGACCCTATCAGCTCTTTGGGACAAAATATGATTATACCAATAATATAAATTTTATTTCTTGTCAATAATTCTAGGGCAAATTCTGGAGGAACTCATAAATGTGAAATACAATTATTGAATGAATGCTTGCATATGTTAACATACCTTGGTGATATTGCAACAGTGAGGTTGCTGTAGTAAACACATTTATTGTAATTAGTTCTGAAACCACTATGTGAACATGATACCCCATGATACATTACAAAATGAAGAAATTTGATATAGTGGTAAACTGGTAGAAAATACACATTATTTAACTGAAAATATGTCATAAGAGTTGATCATGGCTTATCCATTCTAATGAGTTACAAACAGTTCACCGTTGAACAAGACAGTAATAACTGAACTTGGTAATCTCATTTGTAAAAGATAGTATGCTGCATACATTTGCTAGTTTTAGATAAATTAATCATAGAGTTAATATTGAAACAAAGAATGTTTTTTGCAAACTTCTTATTGAAATCGCTTAATCAAGAATTGTTTTCATGAACTTTTCAATAATCTAACAACATAAAACATAATAATTTTTACTAACATGATTTTACTAAAATGTAGTCACTATGATAAAGACCCCAATTTCTTACTCAGTGCATGATTAAATGAATATGAATAGTAGATAACACTACTGAACAGCAACAACTTTCTACATGTACCGTTAATCCAATTTATATATTTTTTAAAGGAATTGTTAATAATAATTATTTTGGTGAAAATGAGTCATGTCATACAGTTTGCACATCGGTTTTTACGTTCATACCTCGATGAATGAAAAAAATATTCCAGTCAATCCTTAAATATATATATTTTTAAATTACACATTTACAGCAAAGTGTGATACCATTATTTGAACTAAAACACTAAACAGATTAATTTCTATAGTATATAGCAAGGTTAGAAGTTCCCACTACTTACATTTCTCCTAATGTTAAAGGTATCATATGGGCTAGTAGAAATTTAATGTTTTATTATTTATATGATTATTCGGGCACATATGTTTTGAAGTTAAATTCTAACCCTACAGGTCAAGCTATATAGATTACAGGACATTACAAAAAAATGATGTTGCAACATTCAAAGTATTTTAATGGTTTTACATACTAACACATGTTCGTTCCTGAGAAGATTAGCAACAGTATAATTCCAGTATTGTGACCCACACACCTCCCACTCTCTGTGTGTCAAGTATAGTTCTGTACAGTGGTTAGTGGCAATGTATAGTGTGTGAATGCAGTGGTTATTGTCAAGTCAGTACACAGGCATGCTGTGAGAGAGGAAACCCCAGCCATACGTTTCCTTCCTTCTGTCAATTAGCTGTGAATATATAGCGGCCAATGACGATTCTCAGCTTTAACCCGTTTCCTGGAGGCAACATCAAATGCCCTATTTATCAGTGGTGACTCAAACAGAAGGTTAACAAGGTTACGGTTATTCTGTGTTATTTAAGGTAGAGGTCATTAATAAGGTTATCAGGTAGTAACAGTGACTACAACAAAAGCGAAATAACTAAAAAATTACTTGTATTGTTGATAATCATGATAACGTAATAAAATATGTATTACCTACATATGAAACTTATTTTATTACGTTATCATGATTATCAACAATACAAGTATGTATTACCTACATATGAAACTTTTATTTTAATATTCAGAACCTACTTTTACAAGATGAAACACTTGTCATTATCATTCATTTATCAATTTCACTATTTAACAAAAACAATAACGGTAGGTTATTTCCATAAATCAAAGATAATATTTTCTTATTATTTATCTGTACAATAGATTTAGCTAACTGAAAACAACTTGTGTTGTTTATTAACCTTCTCCCTGCTGAATAAAATCAAAGTGTTCTATTTCTGCATGTGATCGGGCAACTTAAGTTGCCTTCAGCAGGGAGACGGTCAAATGAAATTTGATATGACCAAAACGAAGACAATTTTTGTTATCACTGTATGACATGAATACAATATGACTATTTTCCATGTGTGCATGATACAATCATTGTCAGAGTTGTATAAACACCAGCTAATAATGCTCTCACGGCTTGTATTACCCATTCATCAACATGCTACTGTTACGAAAACATAGTTCAAGAAATTAGTCCTCCTTCAAAGTCTAGGTGACAAGTAAGGAGCTTTAGCAGGATCTGGATGCAATGACTGGAAGCGGTTGTGTGGAATGGACAATCTGAACGGACCTGTCAGGCTGGTGCTAATTGTGGATCTGGAGACGTAAAAGTCCACACAGAATGCGGCTCCACAACACGGTATCGCTGTCGTGATTACAATGATCACAGTATAACAGATGCCTCCCAGTTCCTTGGAGCCCAGACAAAAAAGGCTGGGTCAGACAAGCCCAGCTATTCCTTGTCTTGGCTAATCACTTAAATACCACGTAGACTTGAAAAGGCATTGGAAAGAGTTGTGTAACTTCTGTATTGTGTTATTATGTGGAGTACAGCTGTAATAGTGTACTGGGGTACATATTTGAGTAGATTTAATAACATTTCAAGTTTGATCCATAGCAATATCACTATAATAATGTGACACCAAATTTTAATATAATATTATTCAGCATTAGTAAAAGAGGTACATATTTGAGTAGTATTAATAACATTTCAAGTTAGATCTACAACAATATCACATTAATATGACATAAAACTTCATTATAATATTATTCAGTCATGTACGGTAGATGCATTAGTAGGTGTACCAGTATGAGTAAATCAGTATTAGTTATATGCCAGCTAATAATATGTAAAGTAGATAATACAAGCAGTGTTCGATGGCTGTGCTATTACTGTAGTGGTGTGCTCATCAATTGATCCACGATCATTGCACTGACTGTTATTGTGAACAATAATTTAAATACAAATATAGCAATAGTTCACTTATAGCAAGAACTTATTAATAGTCCAGGATACATTTCACATTGGGGAAAATTCAAATTCAACGCTCAGTTCAAATGGTTCCATCCCTATAGTAATGATAACAGGACCAGCAACTACACTATTGACAGGGGAATTCTCATGACATAACACTGTATGGATCATCACTGTTTCATATCAAGTACATGTAACGCAGTTGTTATTTGACATCAGTCACTGTCATATGAAAGGTCCAATATGAAGACTTCACTTAGTGCACATGCTGCAGTTCTCAGTCCAACAGTCTCAACCCAGCTTCACATGTGCATACAATGATTAATTATTGGTCTTTCTCTACACATAGAAAATTGAAACTCATTGAATATGAATGAACATGGTCGATAACATTGACATTTTGATTCACTTTTGCTTTATGGCCAGTTTTAATCTTTATTATCTCATATTTTGTTCCACGTCACCTATTCTGTGTCAGGTTAATGTTAAACATTCCTGTATGAAGCTATTACAAGGCCATTCACAAGGCTATTACCATTACTACAAGGCTATTGGAAAGGCTCTCTAGTGAAGGTTAGGTACAAAGACCATTCAGAAATTCAGAATATCAAATATGTAAAAGTAAGAAGTTGAAATATCAAGAATCAGGATATTGGAAAATTAGGTTATTGCTACCATATATTGAGTACAATATTATGTACAATTATATCAAGGTTATTTACTTATAGATGCCATACAGGAATGTGGATTAAATAACGAAAACAAACACTATTACAAATAGTAGGCTATTCCAAATGGTATACAGTATCAAATGATTGATTACATAATTAGTAGCAAACATAAATGCATACCGGTATATTGTAAAAATGAGTACAAAAGGTAAAAAATTTACCTATTATAACCAATTAACTAAATTATAGATATTCTTATGTTTTATTCAGCTAAATTTATATTCAAATGCAGATTGGCATCTAATAAACATATAAATATATATATTTTTAATTCATAGAATTTTCAAGTTAGAGAAAATCTGTAACCATTACAAATAAAATCTAATTTGCCAGACAAATTCTTTCAGGTCCAGCACCTAAGCTATACAGTATACATGTATATAATATATTTCTTTTCAAACCAAAACTGCCTGAAACACATACGGTAATATTTTATACTGAAGTATACCCATATGATACTTTGAATGTATTCCAAGTAGACCTGTATTAAATATACGGGTAGAATTGGCACTCATATTACAAGGTAAAGTAGACATGATACTAGATTAATTCCTAAAAGAAATGCTAAAGCTAACATGCATGAGTAGACCTTTGTGTCATGGATATTTATTGTAGACACATATACTTATTGTAAGTTACAGTATGATATACTAGTACTAGTATCTTATTACAAGTCTCACTGCAGCTACTTTGTCTGTTACATGCATATGTGCATACCATACTACGGAATTGCTGAGTGTTCTAAAATATTTATTTTTTTCATCATAAACATCAATACAATTTTTACCAGGAAATAATACCATGGCTAGAAATTATGTCTGCTTCTGTGAATGTGAAAGCTAAAGGTCAATCCCCTAGTTTGTCAGCATGTCAATGATGAACAATGAATGGTATAGTGTTTAGAATCAACTCAGTGGATGTACCTCTAAAGCAGGCATTGTTCTATGACTACATCAGGATAAGTACATAATACTCTCGGGAATTCATGGGCAATAGACAGAAGTTCAATCATATTGCATTTGGGTAGCCAGAGATAAATGTGATATATTCATCCTGTATCCTTGGAAATAATCACTATTTTCTACTTTTTTTCTTTGCTATTTTAATGTAGTAAAAGTAATTAGACTCTACTCTATGTTTTATATCAAATAGCAACAACAGAAATAACAATTCACATGCTGTACTAGACAAATTAATACATATTTATGGTGTTCATTGAAAAGTAAATTATCGAGTCTCCATGTATCAATTCATGTGCTTTTATTTTATATATTTTTTATATATTCATTTCAGCATGTTCATTCCTAGAATACCATGCATGCATGTGCTTATTTTAATGAAAAGTATTTGTTGTGTGGGTTTAAAAAAAACTAATACCAAATACTTAAAATACTAGTAATGTATCAGCAAATCATTGCTGTCAACACATGTGCCACTGTAGGAATGTTTACCATTCCCAGGAACCAACGATTTACTACAGATTACCATAGCTAATACATACTTAAACTATCAGCATATAATCAAATACTATTTTTGTTTCATATATAAATAATGATACTTTTAATGATGGCCACTAGGGAAGTGTGGTATATATTATGTTCATACTTCGAATTTTTCGCCCAAGGTATTCCTCATTGTATAATACTAGTAGTGCATTTATCCTTATAACCAGTACTATGGTAAATGAAGCTATACTTAGAATAATATTTGTGTATGGTATTAAAATATCAATATGAAATGGCACGAATAACTACATTTACCAATACCGGTATGTGTATTACATACCTCATGACTAGCCAGTACCCAGGGATATATGGTCTGTAACAAGATACCTACTAGGAATGGTTTAATGAGTACGGCAGTCATTCACATGGAGCTGTATCATTATAGTATGGCACTTTATAGGCACTACTGACGATGGTAATAAAGAACTATATCGCATGCTTGGCGCATATTGCCTCAGAAGTGTGTTATACCGAAGTACTAGTATATAATATTCACAGCGATCCTAATCAGTAGAGAGCGAGAGTATGGACAGAATAGTGGCACATGAAGTGATGCGGAAACGTAGGTCTAGGCCACTGTAGTGTGTATATCGACCCGGATTCACCTGTTCGTCGACTTACCTGTGTGGGCGATAGAACAACAGAGAATCACAAAATATGTCAGCATGTTGTCAGGTGGTCTGTCCACATATCTATCTCGTCGCTTGTAATCCTAGGAACACCACAAACATTTGGTAAAACACTCGCGTTCCTGTCCGAAACTTCTGCTAGTGACACTGGTCCGAGTATACTACAGCTGATAGACGCTGTCAGCGGCGGGATAGAAGGTGAAATCAGTGTTTCATGACAGTCGTCACGGGCTGACACGGAAGTATATCAGTAATAGTTATCATGAGGAGAAAGTATCCAAGTTTCTGGAGACTGTAATTCACATGGTATTCTATCAATGCCGTAACCCGCGTGCTTTACCGAGCTTCTCTCGATAGACGATGATCGTGTAAACACGTTCCCATGCACGAAGAGGAACTCTACTCAGCCAATCAGCGGAGAGGTCGGAGGGCACCGCGGCCCAATCAGTCAACGTCAGCCAATGAAAATAGGGTTCAAAGGGGAGAGGTCGTCTAATTTGGATATATTGGCTTGGAATGGTGCCGCCAAATTGAAGACTGATGGTAAACACACTGAGTCACGGTGTAAAGGATGAGCATTTTATTAATGGGTGTCTTCGACTTGGCATTGGTCAGTGACGCTGACGGACAGAAGTGACCGTTTATGGTAGTATCTGAAGAATATTGATCAATAAGATGAACATGTAGTTGTTATTTACCAAGATCGTCTCAAATTCGTCTTACTACTGCACTGTCATCGATAAGTGTTTTTAGAAAGGGTAATGGATATATATTTGCAATATTATTTGCGGCCATAACGTAAAGAATCTTGACATGGACTTTGTAAAGTATTAGTAATGTTCATTCCAATTACTAAAGTAGGCCTATTACTGTAGGCCTACCTAGAAAAAAAAACACAATGCTTTTCAAGCATACGAGATTATTTCGAAACAGCAATATTCAACCTTCATATATTGATTGAATTAAAGGCATAATATCAGAGTCTGACACAAATTAAGTTGTCGTTTTGGACCGAATTGTAGTTTACAATGCAAAGTA
>JAUTBR010001021.1:0-13127 GCA_032361205.1 Pseudorimula midatlantica
CAAAAAATAAAAGCCGCCCTGCCATTATGATTTTTGTACCCCGTTTCCAAGGGCTCATTTTTGTTATTAGCGTATAGTTTATTTTAAAAATATAATATCCTTATATTATATAACTAACCCCCATTTTATTTAAATTCTAAGCTCATTCGCAACTTTGCAAAATCGGCGGATTTTACCACTTTTTAGCATTTTTACAAATTTTAAATTCAAAATACTTGTTTTAAGCTTTGTCGTCAAACTTCATCCTCAAAACTCCAACTCTTATTAATTTATTTATTATATACAAACAATTTTTATTACAGCTCCAGTTTTTAAACAAACCTTTTCTTATAAAGCTCTTTGAGCTTATTAGATATGGTTCGAAACCCTTTTCATTTAGTAGAATTCAGCCCATGACCCCTAACGGGGTCTATGGGCGCCTTTTTCCTTACCGCTGGGATAGCCGGATGGTTTCATAAAAGTATTATTTCGCTTCCTCTTATTGGAATGGCCCTTATTATTCTAACAATAGTCCAATGATGACGGGATATCATCCGAGAAGGAACATACCAAGGCCATCATACCCATAATGTGTCCTCCGGCCTTCGCTGAGGAATGATTTTATTTATCCTATCAGAAGTATGCTTCTTTTTTGCTTTCTTCTGAGCCTATTTTCACAGAAGACTTGCCCCAACTCCAGAATTAGGATCCTGCTGACCCCCTGTAGGAATCCAGCCTCTCAACCCATTTCAAGTTCCGCTCCTTAACACCGCTGTTCTATTAGCCTCGGGAGTTACTGTTACTTGAGCACACCATAGTCTAATAGAAGGAAATCGAACTCAAGGCCTCCAAGCCCTAACTGCCACAGTAGTTCTAGGAGTCTACTTCACCATCCTCCAAGCAGGAGAATACTACGAGGCCCCATTTACTATTCGAGATAGTGTTTATGGGTCTACCTTTTTTGTTGCTACAGGATTTCATGGACTTCATGTTTTAATCGGGACATCCTTCCTTCTAGTGTGCCTAGTACGACTCTATACCAACCATTTTTCTACACATCACCATTTCGGATTTGAAGCAGCTGCCTGATATTGACACTTTGTCGACGTAGTATGGCTTTTCTTATACCTCTCTATTTATTGATGAGGGTACTAATTTCTAGCAAATAGACTTTTTAGGTGGCCGAACTCAAGCACTAGACTTTTAATCTAGCCATGGTAAACACAATATTACCCCTGGCGCTATACTTTAATTTAAAAGACCTGATTTGCATTCAGATAATGAAGATAACTTCTAGCGCCCAGTAAGGAGTGAGTAGCTCACAGACGGTTTCGGCCCGTCTCATGGTAGTGCAATTCTACTCTTACTTTATAAACAGAAGCCAATACCGGGCGCCTAGCTGTTAATTAGGAAGTTGTAAATATTTTACCTGTTTAGGGTGATGTGCCGGAATAAACGGAGTGCGATGATGGTGCAAATTATGAGAACTCTTTCTCCTTCACCTATGTTAGGAACACTTTTTTCTGCCCTCTCTGCTGTAGTTATCTCCTCAGTTGTCTTTTTTATTGCCTGAATGCTAGCTAAACGTACCTTCTCGGACCGAGAAAAAAGATCCCCATTTGAGTGCGGGTTTGATCCAATAGGGTCAGCACGGCTCCCCTTTTCCCTCCGGTTCTTTCTTCTTGCTGTAATTTTTCTAATTTTTGATGTAGAGATTGTACTCCTTTTTCCCTCAGTCAACCAGATAGTTAAAGGGTTAGAACTTTTTTCTTATTTTGGTATTATTATTTTCATTATTATTTTAATTTTAGGTTTATTTCATGAATGGAACGAAGGCTCCCTCGAGTGAGCCTAGGGAGAAATTAGGTAAAAACGGGGCTGCTAACTTTGTTTTGGGTGGTTCAATTCCATTCTTTCTCCTACATGATAATTTCCCTTATACCCTACAATTTTCTCTTTTTCTTCGTCACCTTATTTGGAACTACACTTTCACTTTCCTCTTCTCATTGACTAGGGATATGGGCAGGGTTAGAACTAAATCTACTAGGCTTTATCCCGTTAATTGTCAGACGGGGGATGACATTAGAAGCAGAGTCTGCGATTAAATATTTTTTGGTACAAGCCTTAGGCTCAAGAATTTTATTATTAGGTAGAATAACAACATTTAATTTATCCTTAACCTGAGAAACTGTAAACTCTACCCATCTCTGAGGACTACCCTTCCTTATTATAAGACTACTCCTTAAATTGGGGGCCTTCCCCTTTCATTTCTGGTTGCCTCCAGTGATAGCAGGCTTATCATGACCTATAAACCTAGTCTTAACAACATGACAAAAAATTGCCCCACTATTTCTCCTCTCAGCAATTGCTCAGATATGAGCAAGCCCAGAAAAATTAATACTTCTTTTAATCGTAGCCGGTATATCCGGACTAATCGGGGGACTAGGCGGGATTAACCAGACACAAATCCGAGCAATTATAGCTTACTCTTCAATTGGCCACATTGGCTGAATAATCCTTTGTATAACAATCAGAGAAATAATTCTAAAAATTTACTTCCTCATTTATATTATTATTTCGGCTGGTCTATTCCTTTTCCTTTATGCATCAGAACTTTCCACTCTCCATCAAACCCTGTATATAAAAACTAATAAGCTCAAAATATTTCAAATAATAATAATTTTCCTGCTTCTCTCATTAGGGGGATTACCACCTCTTCTAGGATTTACCGGAAAATGAGCAGCAATTCATTTTATGTGCTCTTTTACATCGCCTCTTCCCTTGCTTCCTTTAATTGTGGGGTCTCTTTTAAGTCTTTTTTATTACTTAAGACTTTTATTCTCCCTCACCCTTTCATCTTCAAGAAATTTAGAACCTTTATTCCACCGTTTTACTAAACCCTCATACAAAAATTCTCCTGTTATAAACCTACTAATTACCGCCCCAATCATCTCACTCAACGCCAGAGGGAGAATCCTTATTTTTTTAACAGTCCCAATAACAGAATTTTTCTAAATATATGCGTTGACCATTTTCCACTAACCATAAAGACATCGGAACACTATACATAATCTTTGGTATTTGATCAGGACTTGTAGGAACTGCATTAAGAATCTTAATCCGGGCTGAACTTGGGCAACCAGGTGCCCTACTAGGAGACGACCAACTTTACAATGTAATTGTTACCGCCCACGCGTTTGTAATAATTTTTTTTCTAGTTATACCACTAATAATTGGAGGTTTTGGTAACTGACTAGTCCCTCTGATATTAGGGGCCCCAGATATAGCTTTTCCTCGTCTAAATAATATAAGTTTCTGACTCCTTCCCCCATCACTTAGTCTTCTACTAACATCTGCCGCTGTAGAAAGAGGTGCTGGGACAGGTTGAACAGTATACCCACCACTAGCAGGGAATCTAGCCCATGCCGGCGGGTCGGTTGATCTGACAATTTTTTCTCTCCATTTAGCAGGGGTTTCATCTATTTTAAGAGCAGTGAATTTTATTACAACTGCCATCAATATACGATGACAAGGTATAGAATTTGAGCGACTTCCTTTATTTGTTTGGTCTATTAAAATCACAGCAGTTCTTCTACTTCTCTCTCTACCAGTTTTAGCAGGAGCAATTACTATGCTCTTAACAGACCGAAACTTTAATACCTCTTTCTTCGACCCGGCAGGAGGTGGGGACCCGGTCCTTTATCAACATCTCTTCTGATTCTTTGGCCACCCCGAAGTATACATTCTAATTCTCCCGGGATTTGGAATAATTTCTCATGTAGTAATACACCATTCAGCTAAAAAAGAAACCTTTGGTACCTTAGGTATAATTTATGCTATGTTAGCAATTGGTGTATTAGGATTCATTGTCTGAGCACATCATATGTTTACAGTAGGAATGGACGTTGATACTCGTGCCTATTTCACAGCTGCAACAATGGTTATTGCTGTTCCAACAGGAATTAAAATTTTCAGCTGACTAGCTACAATTCATGGTTCCGTAGTTAAATATGACACACCCATACTTTGAGCTATCGGATTTATTTTCTTATTTACAATGGGAGGACTAACTGGAATTGTCTTAGCAAATGCATCTCTTGATATTATACTCCATGATACATACTACGTAGTAGCCCATTTCCATTATGTACTCTCTATGGGTGCAGTATTTGCGTTATTTGCTGCTTTCACTTATTGGTTCCCATTGATAACAGGCCTTACCCTCCATGAACGTTATACAAAAATTCATTTCTTTGTAATATTCTTCGGAGTTAACATTACATTTTTCCCACAGCACTTCCTAGGACTAAGTGGAATACCACGACGTTACTCAGACTACCCAGACGCCTATACACAATGAAATGCTGTATCATCTTTCGGGTCTATAATGTCTTTAGTGGCCGTACTTTACTTTATGTTCATCGTCTGAGAAGCCTTCGCAGCTCAACGAGGAGTTGTTATAGGACTTCAAATAAGCTCGTCCCTCGAATGAGACGACATACTTCCGGCAGACTTCCACAATCAAGTCGAGACGGGGGTCCTTACTACACGATTAATTTCGTAATTTTATAATATAAACTTTAGCTATGGCCCGATGAGGACAATTTGGATTTAATGACGCCGCCTCTCCTATTATAGAAGAGCTAATTTATTTTCACGATCATGCTATACTAATCCTAATTTTAATTACCACACTTATTGTCGTAATTTCTGCTTCCCTTCTAATTAATTCTTATACCTCTCGGTATACCCGAGAAGCACAGTTAATTGAAATTATTTGAACTGTACTTCCTGGGATCATCTTAATTTTTCTAGCTCTACCGTCACTCCGGCTTCTCTATATATTAGACGAAAGTTACGACGACTCCTCCCTTATCCTGAAAGTAACAGGACATCAATGATATTGAAGATACGAGTACGAAGAACTTGAAGAAAATATAGTAGTAAAATTTGACTCTTATATATTACCTACTGATACACTGGAAAGAGGCCAATTCCGCCTTCTCGAAGTAGATAACCGAATTGTTATTCCTGCTGAACTACCTATTAAGGCATTAATCTCTTCAGACGACGTTTTACATTCATGAGCTATTCCTTCTTTAGGGGTGAAGGTAGACGCCATCCCGGGCCGGTTAAATCAAATTACATTCCGCGCTAATTATCCAGGTGTATTTTATGGTCAATGTTCAGAAATTTGCGGAGTTAACCACTCATTTATACCTATTGTAATTGAGGCCTTAGAAAATATCGGAGACTTTAGAGACTGATATACTAAAATAACAGACACCGAGTAATATTTTCGTTACTCTAAGCTTAGTTAAGTTGGCAGAATTATGTGACTGACTTAGGATCAGTAGAAATAGGTGAAGTCCTTTACTTAATACACCAAGATGGCAGACTAGTGCATTAGATTTAAGCTCTAAATATAAAGATCATTCTTTTCTTGGTACGTGACCATCGGAACACTTGTTAGTACTATCACAACCTACATCTGCATTCTTCTGAGAGTAGCTTTCTTCACCCTTTTAGAACGAAAAGGCCTAGGATATTTTCAAGTTCGAAAAGGACCGAATAAAGTAGGGTTAATAGGACTACCTCAGCCACTAGCAGATGCAGCTAAACTCTTCACTAAAGAACTCACCAAACCGACCCTTGCTAATCAATCCCCATATTTAATAGCCCCCGCACTAAGCCTAATTTTAGCTCTCCTTTTATGGCAAATTTACCCACTCTCGAGGGCAAGCACAATTTACACTTGAGGGGTATTACTCTTCCTTTGTGTATCCAGCCTTAACGTCTACGGGACCCTTCTAGCAGGATGAGCCTCAAATTCTAAATATGCCCTACTAGGAGCCATCCGAGCAATTGCTCAAACTATTTCCTATGAAGTAAGGTTAGCATTAATTCTTCTTTTTACCCTCTTCCTAACAGGACAATTTAATCTTCTATCAATCTCTTCCTTCTTTTCCTTTATTTGGCCTGCTATAATCATGCTACCTGTTGCTTTAGTTTGGTTCGTTTCCTGTATTGCCGAAACCAACCGAGCTCCCTTTGATTTTGCTGAAGGAGAATCAGAATTAGTTTCTGGATTTAATGTCGAGTACAGTGCCGGAGGATTTGCCCTCATTTTTATAGCTGAGTATGCAAACATTCTAGTAATGAGGATACTCTCAAGAGTTCTATTCTTCGGGGGAGCCAGAGCCCTATTTATAGAAATAGATATAATTATAGTATTTAAAACCCTCCTGTTATCCTTCTTATTTATTTGATTCCGGGCAACCCTGCCCCGATTTCGGTACGATCTACTCATACATTTAGCATGAAAAGCTTTCCTTCCGTGTGCTCTAGGAAGTCTAATTTTAATCACCAGACTATCCATAATTAGATAAATACATTCATCTCAGGTAGGTAGTTTAAACAAAAATACCGATTTTGGAAATCGATGATTGGGTACCAACCCCACCACCTGACCAATGAGTCTTTCCGTTATATTAAGAATGTGTCTCGCTATTCTTTTCCTTATACCTCTGATGCTTCAACCTTTAAGATTAGGTTTATGTATTATACTTTTAACTGGGGCTCTGTGCCTGCTTGCAAGACTATCTGCCTCATCTTGGTACGCTTATATTTTATTTTTAGTCTTCGTAGGAGGCCTCCTAGTGATATTTGCATACGTAGCTGTTTTAGCACCAAACACCTTCTTCCTTAATTTCAAACCGATAATCTGAATATCCCTAATTTTTATAGTAAGACTTGTTATTATATCAACAGTTTTTTCCAAAAACCCTTTGTCAATTGCTCCACCTTCTTCCCATTCTGCCTCCCTTCTTGACTCTAGGAGAACAGGAGCCAATTTAGTGTTTATAAACTCAACCTCAATTATAATTATTCTAGGCACCATTCTCCTTATTGCTCTTTTAGCCGTCGTTAAAATTTGCTACTATCAACAAGGCCCTCTCCGAACACACTCTTATCCCTCTGAATAAAAATTATGCACAGACCTCTTCGAAAAACTCATCCGGCACTTAAAATAATTAACGGCTCTCTCATTGATCTTCCGGCTCCTAATAACCTCTCAATTTGATGAAATTTCGGGTCTCTTCTAGGGTTATGCCTAGGGGTACAAATTGTTACAGGACTCTTCCTCTCCATACACTATACAGCCCATGTAGATTTAGCTTTCTCCTCAGTTGCCCACATTTCCCGAGATGTAAACTATGGATGGCTAATACGCTCCCTCCATGCTAATGGAGGATCATGATTTTTTATTTGCATCTACCTGCACATTGGTCGAGGACTTTATTACGGGTCTTTCGTAAATGTACCCACTTGAAATATTGGGGTTATTCTGCTTCTTCTTACCATGGCCACTGCTTTTCTAGGTTACGTTCTACCATGAGGACAAATATCCTTTTGAGGGGCAACAGTAATCACTAACTTGTTTTCAGCCATCCCATACATTGGCCAAGAATTAGTAGAATGAATATGAGGAGGGTTTGCTGTAGCAAATGCTACCCTAGTTCGCTTCTTTAGCCTCCATTTTCTTTTCCCTTTTATTATTTCAGGTATAACTATTATACATATTCTTTTTTTACACGAGACAGGCTCTAACAACCCACTAGGATTAAACAGTGACGGAGAAAAAATCCCATTCCACTCCTACTACAGCTTCAAAGACCTGGTAGGATTCCTAATTTTAATATTCCTTTTATGTACCTTTTCCCTATTTGACCCTTACCTACTAGGTGACCCGGAAAACTTCATTCCTGCTAACCCCCTAGTAACCCCTGTGCACATCCAACCCGAATGATATTTTCTATTCGCCTATGCAATTCTCCGATCTATCCCTAACAAGTTGGGCGGAGTTCTAGCATTAGTAGCCTCAGTAGTTATCCTATTCATTATCCCTACTTCATTCATTTCAAAAGCCCGTTCTATAACATTCTACCCTTTAAACCAAATTCTATTCTGAAGTCTTCTAGGAATCCTCCTTATCCTAACTTGAATTGGAGCCTGCCCGGTAGAGCCCCCTTACGAGATAATTGGACGAATTTTTACTGTTCTATACTTCTCTTACTATATTTTTAACCCCATACTGTTCATTTTATGAGATAAAATTTTAGATTAAGAACAAGTTGTTCGCCTGGGGCAAATTTTGTCTTGAAAACAAAGTCAAAGTGTTCAAATCACTTAACAGCTTAGCAATAAAAAGGATTCCCTTCACTCTTCGGCTTACAAGACCGACGCTATTTTAGCTTCTATTGCATACTTCAGCAATGGTCAGAACTCCTTATCTAACTTCCATATCTACTATCGGTGTTATACTTGCCGTTACTACTTTATGTTTACAGCATAAACATTTGCTTAGAACGTTACTAAGACTAGAAGCAATCACCCTCAACCTCTTTATCCTGCTGCTAAGAAGTTCTATATCTTTCAATTCTGAGACTCACTCTTGTTTAATTTTATTGACTTTAGGAGCCTGTGAAGCAAGACTAGGCTTAGCAATTCTAATCTCCTTAATTCGAACCCACGGGAATGACTACGTTTCCAGCTTTACTTCCCAAAAATGTTAGAAATTATTCTCCTTAACTTATCCCTTTTATTTACATTAAACAACACAAGTTTATCTTGATACTTCCGACTATGAGGGCTCTCCCTGGGTTCTCTAAGAAGCCTTTTCCTTCTATGAGGAAATGAGCTCTTAAGAACGTCTTTACCTACAGTCTGGGTAATCCAGGACACCCTTACTTCTTCTCTAGTATCCCTGACATGATGAATTTCACTTCTTACCCTAGTCGCAAGCCAGAACAACATCAAGACAAAGTCTAATCGGGTTAAAATATTTTCTTGATGCGTATGTATCTTAAATTTAGCCCTTATTCTTACCTTTTTTATAAGCAGTTCACTATGGTTTTATATTTTTTTTGAAGCATCACTTATTCCCACCCTGATACTTATCCTGGGATGGGGCTACCAGCCTGAGCGTACTCAGGCAGGCATATATATAATATTATACACAATCTCAGCTTCTTTACCACTCCTACTTCTGATTATGTTAAACATTAGCCTTTACAGAACAGAATTTATAACCCTTCCTAACCTTCTGTCCCTAAAAACTCACTCACCATTATCCTCGTCTTTTTCAAGACTTATTTTCCTGACAGCACTAGGGGCCTTCCTAGTAAAATTACCTATATACTCAGTTCATTTATGACTACCAAAAGCCCATGTAGAAGCTCCCGTCGCAGGCTCTATAATTCTAGCCGGGGTTCTTCTTAAGCTGGGGGGATTTGGTATAATCCGGATGCACCAATTCTTAAGTCTTACAGAACCAGGAATCCTCAAAGATCTCCTATTCTGTTTCGCTGTCTTCGGGGGAGTAATTACAAGATTTATCTGCTTTCGCCAAGTAGACTTAAAATCACTAATTGCCTACTCTTCTGTAGGGCATATAAGGTTAGTACTAGCAGGCATCTTCTCCGGCTCGTCCTGGGGATGACAAGCAGCCTTAAGTATAATACTTGCCCACGGCCTATGCTCTTCCGGCTTGTTTGCCCTCGCTAACTTTAATTATGAAAAGACAAACACACGAAGCTTAATCTTAAGGAAAGGAATACTCCTGATATGCCCAATTATTTCGATATGGTGGTTCCTTTTCTGCGCAGTAAATATAGCAGCTCCTCCATCTATTAATCTAGTTAGAGAAATTATAATCTTCCCGGCAATTCTTTTTAACCGGCTGTGAATAATTTTACCTTTAGCTTTAATAAGATTCCTGGCGGCTGTGTACAACTTATTTCTTTACACAGCCACCCAGCATGGTAGATCTCCTAAATTCCTCCTCCCCTTAGGGACAATCAGCAACCCGGCTCTTCTTCTGCTATTAATACACTACATCCCAGTAAATTTATTAATTTTAAAGACAGATAGAATTTGTAGTTGAATTCTGTAAACTTAATATCCGATTGAGTTAGTGTAACAAAACATTTTAGGATGTGGGCCTAACGATGAGTATAATCTCACTCAATAATGGTTATAATAAAAGCACTATTTAAAGTAAAAAGGTCTTCTATCAGATCCTTCCTTCTATTCACTTATTCTGCTTTTCTGTTCCCGGTCTCTTGTTATTTTGTTTTTACAAACTCCTCTATTTTAGTAGAATGAGAAATTTTAAGCGTCAGAAGAACTTCCTTAACCCTTCCCTTAATTTTAGACCCTGTAGGAATTATATTTAGTAATGTAGTATGCTTAATTTCAGCATGTGTTATAATATTTTCCACCTCATATATATCGAACGATGTATTCCTACCACGATTCATCTGATTAGTTATACTATTTGTTCTCTCAATAAACTTATTAATTTTTATCCCCAGATTAGCTTCGATATTAATTGGGTGAGATGGGCTAGGAATTGTTTCCTTCGCCCTAATTATTTACTACCCAAATATAAAATCCTTGTCAGCAGGAATAATTACAGCCCTAGCAAACCGTATTGGGGATGTTATACTCCTTTTAGCTATTGGGTTCACAGCCCTACAAGGCCACTGAAATGTGTTATTCATGTGAGACACCCCTTTATCCTTTATAACAGCATCCTGCCTAGTAATTGCAGGAATAACCAAAAGAGCCCAGATTCCATTTTCAGCATGACTACCAGCCGCAATAGCTGCCCCAACTCCTGTGTCAGCTCTAGTTCATTCATCCACTCTGGTAACAGCTGGAATCTTTCTATTAATTCGATTTTTCCCATTTCTCAATACATTTAAATTCTTCAGTATTATACTTCTGTTCGTGGCAGTCCTAACTATGTTTATAGCCGGAATTAGAGCAAATTACGAATATGACCTAAAGAAAGTAATTGCTCTTTCAACCCTCAGACAACTAGGAGTTATAATAACAAGTCTTAGACTAGGTTTCCCCAACCTCGCCCTATTCCACCTCTTGACCCATGCCTTATTCAAGGCAATACTATTCCTATGTGCTGGTGCGATTATTCACAATAACAGAGACACCCAAGATCTCCGAAATCTGGGGAACCTATGACGCCAAATACCTCTAACTGTGTCATGCCTAAACATTGCAAATTTAGCCTTATGCGGGGCCCCTTTTATAAGAGGGTTTTATTCAAAAGACCTAATTCTAGAGAGAAGCCTTTTTAACCCCTCTAATATAATTATAATTATACTTATCTTCTTAGCCACTGGAATAACGGCCGCCTACAGTCTCCGCCTTTCATTCTATTCTTTATGAAACCAAAGAAATCACTTACCACTACACAATACTTTCGATGAAGACGTTTCCCTAACCTCACCAATAATTATCCTAAGAACTATTACCATTATTGCAGGGAGAGCCCTTCAAAAGCTAACATTAGAATTTAATGAGTCTTTTACCCTCCCGCTGTCGCATAAGCTGCTCACAATCCTAGTAATTTTAGGAGGGGCATGGTTAGCCTCCCTCTCCTGAAATATTACAAAAACATCCCCAACACGAAAATCTACAACTCTTAATTTTAATTCCTCTATATGATTTTTAGCTTTAATCTCTTCACAGCCCCTAATCTTCCGCTCTTTAATTTTAGGAACCATAACCTTTAAAACTCTGGACCAAGGCTGGCTAGAATTATTTGGCGGACAAGGGGTGATAAAATCGTCAATCAAAATATCTCAAATCAACCAGATCTTCCAAAGTAAAGTTATTACTTTACTAATCTCCCTTATAGCCATCTCTGCAACCCTAATCTATGTTTTGACACAGTAGCAATTTTAGTAGTTCATTTATTAGAACGCAGCACTGAAGATGCTGAAAAGGGAATTTTCCCCTAAGATACCATATAAAATTATTGTACTTATATTATATAAACAGCATGATCGTCTGAATATAAAATCACCAGTAAAGAAAAAATATAAGCCTGAATTAAAGCCACCCCGATTTCAAATATAAAATAAATAATCTGGACCACAACTAATACTAAAAGAATTAATTTAGGGTAGGTAAAAATCCCGGCACTTAAATAACCTCCAATCAAGCCCAATACAATATGCCCAGCTATCATATTAGCGGCTAACCGAACTGATAAAGTAATAGGACGAACACAAATACTCACAGTTTCTACTACCACTAAGAAAGGGTTTAAAGCAGCAGGAGCCCCTCCAGGAAGTAAACCAGCAGCTGCAGACAGCGGACTAAAAGCAGCCCCTGAGATAATTAGAGATAATCAAAAAGGTAAACCTAAAGAGAAAGTTAATGCTAAATGTCTAGTTCCGCTAAAAACATAAGGAATAAGACCTCCTAAGTTAAAAAGTAAAAGCACACAAAATAAAGAGACTACAATACCACTAAAACCCCCTAACTTAGCCCCAAATGATCGAACAACCTGAGAAAACCCTACTGATTTAGGTAGATTTATAAAATACACCCACCGTCTTATATCAACCCAATAAATACAATTAAACCCAATAAGTACTAAAAAAGTACTACCTCATATAATACCATAAAGAGATAAAAACACAGAATTATGATCATCGAAAGAAGAAAAAATATCTACAAGCATTCTTTTAAACTAGTCTACTACAAGTATACAATTCCATTCTTATATTAAAAATCTAACCTTTATTTAATCCTAACCCTCTTGTAACTTCCCTAGAACCCTCCTCATTATAAAATATTCAAAAGCTTCCCTTATTCCCATCCTCCATCCCCGTTTCCCTAGACGAAATAAAACTAAACTTTACAATCATCATTCACCACAATAAACAAGTAGCTAGTGAAATTACTGACCAAAACATAACAAATAAAAATAATCAATTAATAGGAGATAACTGAGGCACCACAATAAAATGATCTTATTCACTTGAAGACAAACCCCGTGCAACAAAGCTTTATATTGATTAATACCAGAAAACCACTACTTCAAATAGTTATTCAGGCCTGACAAGCCTGTGTTATTTATTAACTAGATCTTCTCCTCAATCTTCCTTATTCTGCTGTTATTATAGCTCACAAATCATAAATAATTTACCCAATTATTCAGCAATCCTTTCGTACTAGCCGAGGGTACTTTTGTGCTAAAGATAGAAACCAACCTGGCTCACGCCGGTCTGAACTCAGATCATGTAAGACTTTTATGGTCGAACAGACCAACC
>JAUTBR010001132.1:0-11462 GCA_032361205.1 Pseudorimula midatlantica
GCATACAAACACACACAATATAAACATAAAGAATCATACGAAATGTGTGAAATATAAAGCAATTCGAGTCAGTTTTTTCAATTGAAATAAAAACGTTTTCCCATCGGTGTTTTAACCAAATATTTCAGTTTATATTACTTTTTATTATATTCTTTATAAAATTGGACATGTTATAGTGATATATGTAGAAAAGTAGACATATAAATATATAAAATACACGCGCATGTTGACTATTTGGATCAGCAGAATTTCTGCTAAAGCTTGTCTACTCTATAACATTTTAGCTGACAAAGTTTACTTTGGCAAATAAAATCTGAACACTGTAGACGCGTCTCTACTGATAAACAGGAATTCAAAGCTCACGATTGTCTCCTCATTATAACGAGTAATTATAGTAAAGTAGGCCTACTGCGAAAATACTACATTGAAGTACATGTACATTGCTATACTTACAAGCAATACTAGTACTTCATTTTGTTTCTTGCTTAATTAAATATAGCGTCTATTCGTTTGCGTATTACCTTTCTTGTTTTAAGTTATATCTAGCAATTATTTACGAAATCGTTGGGACATCAGCTTGAGGAATTGGTTAAGCGTTATCACACTTATCATTACAACTCTACAGATAAAACAATTCAATGAGAAAAACGTTCTATTGGCTGTAGTTTCACTCACAGTGGGACACGCCACATTGGGATAACAGAAGTTCCCTTAGACCTGAATACACAGTACTTGCCAGCACATTTACCGGATACTAATGGAAATTAAGGACGTACAGATCCCAATGAGATGGTTCGAACAGTTACAATGAAGCCTTATGTACGTCGGCCCCAGAGTGTGACGCCGACACTCGCCGAAACAGCGGGAAGACATTAAACACCTTGTTTGAGAAACGTTATGATGAATTCATGAGTTTCTAACACCATGAGGTGCGCTCTCTCTACCACCTTTGGCACCGCTTGGTCGCTATCTCCATGGCAACCGATTCGGGGTAGCTCAGGAATTCGGTTTAATCACAAGCCTACCGTGTGACGGCAAGAAGGGACGGAATTGGGGGATCAACTCCCACAAAGGATTTCTCGCCACCCCACTGACCTCGCTTCTTTTGACACGGGGGTAAGCAAGGAGAGGTGGTGCTTAATGTTTTGGTTATAACGTTGCCCGACGTTTGATGTGATGTCTTGAGTCACGGGGACTAAAACAGTGTGCTGAAGCGAAATGCAATTCAGTTCTTGGTGCGCCGCCGTTCAAAAGCTCGAGCTTGACAAGTGATAGATGACCGAAAAAGTCGGGTCCTCTCCTAAGACACACGTTTGATGGTGAATTTAACATGTCGACGCACATCTGCATTTAAGACAGGTCTTGAAGCTAGCAAATGACCCGAACTAATACGCTGGCTTCTGCATGGATCATTGAAAGATTTGTATAATTATCAGCCCGAAAATTTCAAGTCATTATTCCACAATAAATATGTTAATGCCTTAGTTATACAGCTGTGTTTAACTGAATCGTTCTTCATGACATTATAAAATAGCATATGGCAATAGCAGGTGAATACGCCGTGGTAGCTATACAACAACAATAAGTGTACAGATAATCTCAAATGTATTGGAAGTATTGAAACTACCAGTTGACAATGACCAAGGTTGTTTTTTTACCTATGCTTAATAGATCATGGTTGTAATTCGTTAGATCGTATCTACGAATAAGTGAATCAAGTAAGGAAAGACAACTCGTACATATTTACGAAGGCTTAGGTTATCTTCAGAAGCGATGTAACAAAGACGGTTTGCCGAGATTGTGTGACGTAATTCAGTAAACATATCGCATTGTCTGGCATCGTGTAGTTATCACAATGTTTATCATCATCCTCACAATGTCAATTTCACCATCGTAGTCAATTACACGTTTTAATTGGCACAGTCTTTCAGACTGTCGTTTTCGGCCGTCTCGTCAGACCAACGTATCGACAACCCGTCATTCATCACTATCCTTCATGCACCCCCGTTCAGACCATTTTTTCTTGTAACAATATTTTGGTGTACAAATATTCTTGCGGCAAGAATTTGTGACAGGCGAGACAACAACATTGTCAATTTCGATGAGTATTTGCCACGTGTTAAAATCGTTATGATCTGGCCTGTTTTGCCTGCGATCTCGCACTCTGGAAATGGGCCTTTCTTCCTTTTGGTTTAGCCGCGGGGTATTGGTCCGGCCTTAATTGCGTGGAAAAGTGTTTGTCTTTAGAAAGTTGCAATGCTGCGCTGACAAAGAAACAGAGATTAGCGCCATTCTTCCTTCTCTTCCAGCCCCTTTACAAGAAAGCAGTACATCTGCCTTCGGCCCATTTTGTAAAATCGGACAAATGTAATTTTCTCAACCATCCAGAGGGGTGTTTGGACTCTTGCAGAACGTGCTAACCGACCACTTCGATCACGAAAAGCAGGGATAACAATCTTGTCCCCATGACGAAACAATAGCAGCAATTAGAGATATTGCCAAGTATCGAAGATGAGTCGCTCCCCCCTACGCAGATTGTTACTTGGTTACTTGCGGAACGTGGGGTGGGGATGTTCAGAAGGGTAGGGCAGGGATGACTTGAGGGGGGTAAATCCCTGCGCCGCAGACTCACGTGCGTTCGGCTTTAAACGAGAACGGGGAATGCATAGCCCGTGTGGGCTTCATGTATCCTTTTTACCCGTCTTGCAACATGGCGGTGTTGACTCAAGATTTACGTTGAGCCCTGTCACCCGTTTGGGGTTTACTTCCATCCTTGAACCAAAGCCCAATGGGCCATGAGTTGTTTGATCAGCTTTTAAAGACTGAGGCATTTACTTCAGAAATGCGTATACACTTACCTACATCAAATTCAAACCGCTAGAAAGTAGTCAGTCTTCTCAAAACACGAATACGTGCAACTGCTTCTACAGAAATGCATTTATACTATGACTGCATTCAAATATTTCTACTACCTGTCTTTAGCGGTACCACAAAGGTCAGTTCATTTCACGGCAATCACGCATTTACAGCAAATGCAGAAATTGTCGTTGGTATATAATGGGGTCAGCAAGCAATGCTAAGAACCAAGTATATAATGAGCCGTTATACCTCCAGATGAATCCTCACCATTCTAAACCACACGCGGAAGACTTGTATACCCTACACGCTACTTGCATTTGTATGTTTACTATGGAATGTTCTTACACAGACGTTGTAGAATAAGCTCAGTATATTTCATAAGAAATACAATTTCCAGTCAATTGAACTAATAATGGAGTGTCGCTGCAATTATATACAGTTATGGAGTTAGTATTCCATTGACACGAAGTTACCTTTACCTGCTATATTATTGTGGTCTTAAGGCAAATTTCTCCAAAGGTGACTTGTCTGAAATCACTTGATAAAAAAATTACCACTGAGAACTTTAAATAGAATTTCCACTCTGGTTTTCTTTTTAGTCGCTTCAGTTATAAATATGTTATGTATATTTGAGGAAAGTCTATTATGAATGTATTTCAATTTATAGCACATTCATAGATATCGATTTTTTAACATCTTCAATTTACAATGATAAAACATAATTGCCCTCCACTAAGAAAGACGTTTTATGTTTTATAATAGGAACAGTATGTGAACGCATTTATAGGCAATGACTGCATAGAATGTTGATCAATATCGAGGGCAACGTCCAGATTGTTCCAACCATTGGACTGCAGACCGAGAGATACACAGCGACTTGGTAGAAGTTAAAACGTTACAGATACCCACTGTTTATTAAGACAAGACTGTCAGATTGCGCTGTGTGTGCTTCCATGACAAGACTTCTGACAAGCATGACACTCTGAGAATGAAAGCGACACCTCGCGGCTCATCGCTTGCACTTCTAAGGTTCGGTTTTCCAAACGACTAACTTCAAGATCGACAATTAAGATAAGATTCAGTTTACGGATTCAGCCGAACTCGTGCCCGCAGGTGTCCATAATAGCGCTTATCCAATTCTGCTAAATAAATGATTGTCATATGGCGACAATCATTCCTATCATCTCCAAGATGTTGCATTGATTGGCATTGACAGGAATCTTCGGTGGTCGCTGTATCTGCGTGAAGATTCGTAGATTCGACCGCTAGATGTCATGCATTTCACTGACATTTGGGTGTCATAATTACCGTATGTTTTATGAAAATGATTTAGAAATAGAATGAATATGTTTTGATTTTGAATTGGTTGATTTATGACTTGTGGATGTCATGGTTGTTATAATATATCTTTTCCACTATTGAGATACAAATTACGAATTCTTCCAACAGGTATTCATTTAAATTTTTGCCTTACTGATTTATTATCACACTGTTTTAATCGAGTGGTATGGGTGTACTGCATAACATTTATAAACTAGGACGTAGTCTACGTTCATAATAATAATAAGAAGAGAAATAATAGGAATATGCTAGAAATGGAACGATACAATAAACACAATATCTGCAGGTAAATATATAGTAATGGAAAACAATTCATTTCTAGTTATTATTGGACTTTCTTTGTATTTGAATAAATGATTAAATAATTAAAAACATAGACGGCAACTATTTAAAACAAAATTGTATGTTGCTAAATGATTTGTAAGACGCTACGTTCCGTCTACGTGCAATTACAATATTAAATTCAAAATATTGGGGGTAAAAGGAAGAGTGTAATTCATATATTTATTGGCTGCATACAGAACGTAATTATATAATATAAATATTACGTTAATGGGAGAAAAATCAAAATAATACTATTTATTCCAGGAGAACGCTAAAAGAAATAATCAAATAATACTATGAATATTTGCTTTAGAAATAAATTAGTAATCTAGAGTGTTACCAAGCGGCTGATCAAACTAATATCTATAGACATTTCTAATAGACACAACATTCTAAAATGTAAAAAAGAAAAAGAAAATGATAAATAATGGAAAGTGCGCTAGTAAAATAATCATAACAAATACTGACTACTTCCATTTGTTTACTTAGATTTTGCTTTCACAGCAAATAGTATTCGTTATTTTAAATGTCTACGTTGCTTTATTTCTTTGTGCCCAGGTGTTGCAGAAGGGCTTGGACATTTTCCACACACGCATTAGGAGCAAAGACAGGTTTATTGTAATCGCCCAATACTTGGAAAATAAGGATTGTAAATTCTCATCAAACTCAACATTGCAGATTTAAATATTCATCGTTGTCAGGTTTGGTGGGTATTATTAGATCGTTCATCATAGGCTGTCATGTTTGCATGGGAATTGCCTTTTTTTAGCAAGTTTCTAGCCATAGTCTAACGTATTTAATTGTGCGACATCGGGGACTGACGATTTCCATATAAACGTCTAATAATTAGAGGATAAATTTCAGATAGTACGATTTATTGTTTTCCAATAAAACATTCCGTGGAGTCTCTATTGTGGCGTATGGCTAGTTTTACTTGATTGTTGGATTAAGCTAAATAGGTGCGTTTTATTAAATACAGGTATGACAGATATTTTTTATTATTATCAATCTTTATGCAGGAAATGCGTTGACGATATTCACGTGGGTTATTTACGTAAGCATGTAAAACGTGCGATCGCGTGAATTATAGATACTTACTATTTTAAATAAAAGTAAATATTGATACATATTAAATAGTTATTCAGAATTCAGAATCATTTGCCATAAAATCAAGATTGAAAACTTCTCAAATAATTTATATTCAGCTCTATAACAATTGCTACAAATTAACACGAATGTAAACATTCTTTATTCTACGTAATTAATTTTAATATGATCGCAGATATTAATATATTGCCATATATTGAAACTTAAATTTTGACTTAATTCGATGACCAATTAATTTTAAATTCATGGGCACTTGCGCGCAAAATATCTAGCATATTCTAATGTAAACTCTTTGTATTATCATGTTTATGCTGACATGATTAAACGTCTTAGTTGCCTCTTCATGAATATAATTTGACTTTTATTATCAAGGTATGAAACAGTGTACACACTCTCTGTATCTAACTTCTAGCAACGTGCAGCACTCAATAGGAGACTTTGTCGCGTGTATTCAACGTATAGTTTGATAATGTGACCCCTATTCTTAATGATTATGGATACTGTTGAGAATACGACAATGGCGATTTTCAATTGTTCCGGAACCCGATACCTTTCTATAAACCATTGCGAGCAGCTCCTAGACTAACAGTATTCTCTTTGACGGCGTTTCGTGAGGTATTTTCCAGCTTATATTCAAATCCAGGCTTTGCTAAAAATATCAGTACTGGAGGAAAACAATACTCCTTAATCGGCGTATAATAAAATTGTTAAGCTCAAATTTCATCCCTCTTATAAGACGCTAGTGTATACGTGTTTGAGGAAATGCGATACGGTTTGAATACGAGTTTTCGCTGACTTAAAGGGGTTGTCAAGCCCTGGCCAGTTCAATATGGTGATAGTGTGTGGACAGCCTCTCATTCTGAAGAGTTGGGGTTCTACAGGGTGCTGGGTTTAGTGCATTGTTCTTTCGGCTCATTACACCCCTAACGACATGCCCAAATTTATGGTTTTCAATACACCGATTTGCAGCCTCAGTACAGTATTAAAATGGAAATGTCCAGACGAGTTATAACTTCGTGGTCCAAAGGAACTTTCTACGGGGTTATTTTGTGGTGTATTAACATCTCAACACTTCCATTATACGGTTATGACCTTACCCACCATCCCCACGGCTGCCTGTATCTATTATAACCAAGGTCCCCATCCCTAGATACATTTCATCCCATTCATAAAATGAAAAAGTGTTATCAATAGCATGCTAAAATGTGTACATCATAAAATGCGTAATTCTGGTGCTTGCAGTGTTTATGTAATAAATGTATACATATAATGAGTTCTATCAGGTATTGTGTTTGTGCCTGTGAAGCTGTGAAGAAAGTTAGTCATTTGATATGTGAATGACTTGTACAGACAACACACTAGTGAGCGGAAACACGATACCCCACACAGAAAATAATTATCAATCAATAATGCATCTCTTATTACGCACCGAAATACCTAAGAATACGTAAAAACATTCTTTGAACTTAGCGAACTTTGAAATCCCGCGTTACGTATTCTAAGGATTATTAGAAAAGTCAACTGTTGAAAAAGATAATATAGAAAGTAAAGGTAAAACTATTAGTGTAAAATACAACTGAAGTACATGTATTATTAAAACGAAAATAGTTATTGGAAATTTGGAACTAAAAATATTTCCTTCAGGAATACATAATTTTATATATCTGCCTATAATAAATTATAAAAATAACAATTCATTGACAATCTTTACCGTGTAATAATTTCAATATAAACAAGCATTTTAAAGCAATAATATCTATATAATTATGTCTGTTTATAACGGTATGAAAATCCTAGTAAAGTCATAAATGAAATATGTATTAAATGTGTTTTAAATAGTTACATGTCTAGCAATAAATATCCGGTTTTGCATTAATATTTAAGTATCTCCGAATTAAGATTATGATAAAACTATAGTTTGTGTACAGCGTGTAGTGTACGTGTTGAGAAAGACGCAGATGCTTAATAATATATCATGATAATTACGCAGCTTGAATTCTTTCATAGGCATCTTTTTTTATGAAACTCAGTCAATTGTAACTTACTTTCACATGATTTGGGCTTTTATGCGTGGATTTAGAATTTTATACCAGCAGGTACTTTTATTCAAGTTCTATGATCTAGAAACGACAAGCCGTGTAACCGAAAGCTTCTATGGAAATAAAGATCATGCTGGTTATTTCTTATAAAAGATTAACGAAACTGCAGTAAGATATGATGTATAATAACATTTTTCAGAATGTCTTTACAATTTACACGAAGTTTTAACATAGCTTACAATCAATCATAGTCTTAACTACCTTTTAAATTATCAGTTATTACATGCTATTTTATGTGCAATATAATTATTCTATTCAAATTGATAAAAGAAAATGTATACATAATAGTAAATAGAATAATATGTGTAATTGAGTTAAAATATGTTAGACTTGTGTGATTAATTGTATACCTTTAAAATAATATTTGCTCATGTAAATTAAAATACTAAACACAATTTGTAAAAAAATGAAAACAATCAAGTTCATTATTCGTCATTAAAAGGCAATATATGTTATAAAATAATTATTATTTGTTTAATTTGTTCCGATTACGTTAACATTTTCTTTGTAGTTTAAATAGTCAGCTCGTATGACAGTTTAACACTTTTGAGGTTGAAACAGCGAGGATAATTCAAAGCTTGTCGACGTCCCGGGGTATTTAGCATTGTACCGTCAACTAGGTCTGGTAAAGGTAGGTAAACACTCAACCATTTGCACACATATGCCGCAAAAGGCTGGAACTTTTCTACCTTGATTAATTACGTGTGCAGGTAATTCGCCAATCTCAGAAGTAAACACTAGTTAAGTGTTACCGGTTGGTAAATTGTGGCTGCCAAATATGGACTCGATGTTGAATAACAAACGCGTGTAGAAGTCGCGAAAATTTTGATTTGAATAAAATTAGATGAAATACCTTTTAAAATATATTTATATTTGTTTGAAAATGCGAGAATAGACCTAAGATATTCAAACAAATAGATACATCTTTAAGATAAGTACATTATCTTAATTAAATATATTCAACAGTGTAAAATATTAATGATAAAATAATAAAATATTACTATAATTTAATTAATTGCTCAAACTCAAGTAATTGCGCTGCTATTTATCAATATATGTGTGTGTATAAACGCTACGAAATCGCATATATGTCAGTGATTAAAACACTTATTTTGCATGATAATAATATTAATACTAAAACTAATAATAATACGAATACTAATATTAATAATAATAACAATAATAATAATAATAATAATAATAGTAGCAGTGGTAGAGTTATTTAATCTAACACTATTTGCAAGCATATACTTATTTTATGAAGAAGGCGTAGAGGAACGATATAATTATAGCCACAATTAATCAACTAGCAGCAAATTATTTCACTGACACTAATTAGAAGTACCGATTAACAACGTTTGATGGTAGTTTTAGCAATCGTCTAGTTCGATTTTTACTAAATAATTGGAAGCAATTGAACAATTCACAAATGAGAAGACCGTCGTAAACAAAAATCTATTTACTCGTAATGAAACGAGTATACAGTATGTGCAAAGACACGTTACACCAAAGTCGTGACGTCATAGGTTGCTCCCAACTCGGGTATGCGATACAAAAACGACAGGAAAGAGAGAACGAAAGTTTGGTCTTACTTTGACGACAGGTAGAGGGGTGCGAGTAGAATCCAATAGGAGGTCCGCAATTCCTATTTTCCCGACCTTCGACGTCTTTCATCGATCGTTCCAGCCTTCTCCGACTCGCCACGACTTTTAGAGAACCAAGTTAAGACAGAAGAAGTGGTAGATTTTTGTCCAGAAACGGACTTACAGACAGATATAGCAACGTACAGCGAAATCTAGTCAGAGGCAGACTCTGCATTGCTGCAATTGCAGAGGCTTCCTGATACTGACAGAATGTCGAGACCTGCCTTCGATCGCTAGTTATGAGTGCGGATTTAGCCTTTCATATGGCAAAGAAAAGGCCATTATTCCTTGGCGAGCTTCATTAAAGACAGGCCCTGCATCTACGTTCTAGAGAGCACTGTAGCCTATTTCATTTTATCGAACTGCCAGCGCAAATAAGAGAACAGATGATAAACGCGAAGGGGGTTTCAATTCATGTCGCATCTCAGGAAAAGATTCAAGAAATACTGATTCTTTATTTGGCTTTTGTGTTACTTCTTCTGCTTGCGGGAAATCGAGTTAGCGAGCCCGGGTCTTTCAATGTTCCCCATTAAGCCCCCGCACCTTGGACAAAGCCAGACTAGCGCGCTGTTGGTAAGGGGGACGCAAACTCCGCTGCTAAGCCTCAAGAGAAGAGCTATAGATACAGTTGCGAACTCCTAAAATAAAAATTGGTCTTCTTCTCAGTGCGAGTCAATTAGAAATGTTGAAATGTTATAACCACGCTGTGAAACATTCATAACTAGGAAAGTATTTGGAATCAAATGTTTTTTGATAATTGTAATTGCTGAGCGACCGCAGGTATATGGCTAGAAACGTTGCGAACGGGTCTTTACTTCTTAAAGGAATAGTATGATTTGATCTCTTTACGATGTTTGCGGTTCGGATTTTCACGCCGTCTATAAAAAAAAGTCTCCTCTCCAGTAACAACAGCGATGGCGCGAGAACGACCACTCTTAGTAAGCTGAACTTTTTTCGCTTTCATCTCCGAGAAGATAATTAGAACTCGGAAACGAAGCTGTGTGGCATGGTTCTATCTTCCCATAGCCTGGAGGTACGCTATCTAATTAAAGCAGATCGGAAAAATGGAACATTGGCGCTCCTCCCTTGGAAACGCCCATCCACCATTCTCACCTGAATCGCCTAATTAAAGTCCCTGGGCCCCTTTTGTTACCTGGGACGACGGGGGGTTCCTAGAAGAAAATGTGGGTCATCTTTCACGTGCTTATCCTTACTCATCATTTCTGTAGCGAGAGCTTTGCATGAGCGAGGAAATGAGACTCATGAGTAAAGATTTCATTTGCCATGTTTACTGCCACAACGATTGCCAGAAGGCTTTGCGTTGTACGATCTTCGATTTCTGTCATTTGAATATTTGCTTATAAAGAATAGATCTGCGAGACTCTTAATGTGTAAATTGATCGTGGCTTTTTCATATAAAATAATGTTGGCATTATCTGGTACAAAAATTGGTTACATTAATCCACGTACATGCGAACGGTATACAATTGACTTGTTTACAAATATCTTGCCAGTTTTACAATTAATGAAGGACGGGGTAACAAGACGTCTGGAATAAATTTGTGATGGAGTTCAACTCAAAACGTGTGGCCTTTATTATAGGAAAGATAATTAGTTTTTGCGATTGCTTTGATAACGAAATAACTTTTAATTTGCACCAATGTCAAAAGCAAAACAAAAACTTTCAAATGACCAAATAGCCTTTGAAGTCACCTTCAACTACAATATGTATTAATACAAATCTTCATACGTGCAATCTAGTCAGTGTTGTTATTGTGTGTGAGAAAATCCTCTGTATTGATCGTATGAATCCTATTTATATTCCTTTGCAATTTATCATTTGAAATGTGTACATTGAAATGTCTTGAAAAGAAAACACATATTATTTAATAAAACCAGCATACAAACGTATTTCTCATCGAACATGTAACGTCTAATTTATTCACTTCTGACACGATCAAATCTACATCCAGTCTATTACTACTAGTATATCTTCCACGCAATGTCTTTTACAAAAGATTACGATGTGTTTTTAGATATGTGAACATTTACAATGTAAGCAAAGTAATTTGTTTCTATATATGTATGG
>JAUTBR010001133.1:2627-13122 GCA_032361205.1 Pseudorimula midatlantica
GACTGGATGCGCAAAGTTTCCGCAGCCCGGTGTGAACGTAATGTCGTCGATGGCTATGTCTCCTTGGTAGCCGACACCAATTCTTCCTTCGATGACCGCTTGGAATGGCACTGAACTGCTAAAGGTGACTTCTTGTCTCAACCATTTGTAACCTTTGTTTTGAGACACGGAGGACAGTAGCTTCATGCCGTTGAATGATCGTTGATACACGTTGAGACTTCCTATGGTAGAGCCGTACATATGATACCAGAATCTCATGGCACAGGGTCCAGTCGGCCTGGGAAGAGAGTACGCTATCCTAGCAGTGTCGTTTGGAAGTCGAGGAGACGAGGACTCAACGTACAGATAGTATCCCGACTGAGAGTTGCTTGTGTGATCAGCTTTTGGTCCCGTTTTGAATGAGTTTGTGTCTCCTCGATGTCTGATCCAATTAAAGTTGTCGCTCGTGTCTTGTGTCCACCCGCACATCCCTTGTTCAAACCTGCAGCTGTAATAGTTCTGACACAAGCTGGGAGTCTCGTCCGATCCATCGCAACAGTCTGTTTGATAATCACACTTGAGGCTCTGCGGCACGCAATGCCCACTGCTGCATCGATACTGTCCCAGCAGACACTGACGCGCCGGCGGGCTTTCCCCGCAGTTTTGGAAGGCCAGATCGTCGAGCGAGATGTACGACACAGACCCGGAGAAGGCAACTACTTCAAACAGCAGCTGGAACTGTGAGGCGCAGCTGGGCAGCTGGATGGAGACGTTGTGCCAGCTGTTCTGTGGGAGCGGCACTCTGGGTTTGGCCCACAGCAAGGAATCCACGCCGCCGCTCCTGAGGAGCAGATTGAAGTCGAAGAATCCGCGTCCTCCCAGAGCGTAGAGGAAGCTCAGGCCACAGTTTGGACCTCCTTGAGAGTACACGGGGCTGATCAACTGTCCCTTGTCGTGGTAGTCGTGTCCGGCGTTGGTAACCACGGCATAGTGACCGCTGGCCTGGCCCGTGGTGTGGTCGACGGACGGTCCGGTCTTGGTGGTCGGATTTCCGTGGGTCCCAATGGTCCAGTTGAAGCTGGATCCGGCTATCTCGTTCTTCCAGCTGCAGAGGTTTCCTGCCTCGTAGTTGCATTTGTATCCGCAGTTGGCTTCGTCGCTTCCATCGGAGCAGTCCTGCTTGAAGTTGCAGGTGGATCCTTCCGACACACATTGTCCGTTGTTGCACTGCTGCTTTCCGTAGCCGCAGGGTCCGGGGGTGACGGGCAGCGCAGGCAGGGTGACTCTACGGCCTAGTCGACATCCGGGGGTGAAGGACACGTCGTCGATCGCGATGTCTCCCAGATACCCGTTGCCTCGCTTGGCTTCCACGACGATCCTGAAGACCTTCTGACTTGAGATAACGATGGTGCCGCGTCTCCAGCCGTCCACCTGTGAGTTGGTCCGGCTCCAGATGGAGGTACGTCCTCCGCTCTCTGATGTCTCCTTGTACACTGACAGCGCGTTGACGTGCCGGCCGTACATGTGGTAGAAGAACCTCATGCTGCATGTGCTCCCCGACGTCGGGAGGAAGAGCGGACTCTTGATTCTGGCGGCGTCGTTCGGTCGTCTCGGTCCGGATGTTTCGATGTAGAGGTAGTATCCCGTGGAGTTTCCTGTGGTGTGATCTGTTTGTGGTCCGGTTCCCACCGACATGGTTCTACCTCTGGTCCTTTGCCAGTCGAAGTCGTCGGCTTTGTCTTGAATCCAGTTACAGAGGTCGTTCTCGAAGTTACAGCGTTCCACGTACCTCCCACAGTTGGTCTCATCCGACCAGTCCGCACAGTCGTTCTGGAAGTCGCACACTTTGGTCTGATCCACACAGGCTCCGTTTGCGCAGTGGAACTGATTACTCGCGCAAGATGTTAAATTTACGCCGACAGCACAGTTGATGAAGCTGACATCGTCGATGGCCATGTCGCCGGACTGTTTAATGTGAATGGCCTCAAACATGAAGCGGAAGCCCGGGCTTCTGGACTGTGTTCCGACGGTCACGTTGTGCCACTGGTTGCCCTTGTTCCCCAGCGCGGACCACAACAGGAGGCGGCCGCTGGCGTCGTTGGCCTGCACGCCCGGAGGCAGGAGGAAGAGTCGCATCACGCCGCCTTGGTCCCCGTTCTTGTGGAACCAGAAGCTCATTTGGCATCCAGCGCCCAGCTGGCCGTAGATCGGCGACATGAGTAAAGCGTGTCCGAAGTACGCTCCCTTCGCCGAGTCCACGTACAAGTACCAGCCGAGACCTCGTGACCCGACCGTGTGGTCCGCTACAGGTCCCGACAGCGGGGACTTGGTGGTCCCATTGTGTCTCTCCCACTTGTACCGGCCCACGCTCTTGTCCTTCCATCCACAGAGCCCCGACTCAAAGTCGCAGACCCCGCATGCCGACTCGTCGGAACTGTCGCTGCAGTGAGGAATGAAGTCGCACACCTGTGTCGCCGCTATGCAATGTTTGTTCGTGCACTGGAACTTCCCAGCGCCACAGGGACTCGGGGTCGCCGATGTCGGCTGGATGGGAGCAACCACAGGGAAAGCGCCAGTGAAATTTCCGCATTCGGGAGTGAATGTAATGTCGTCAATTGCAATGTCGCTGTAGTAGCTCTTCCCTACCGAAGCCTCGATGACAAACTGGAAGGCGGCTCTCGAATACAGCGGGATTTCGGCCCTGGCCCAGAAGTTGCCGACCTCTCCGGCCATTTGCCAGACCCGCTTGAGAGGACCGTTGACCGCGGTCCTGGTGTAGATGGTGAGAGTGGACACGTCCTTCCCGTGCATCAGGTAGTAAAACCTCATGGTGCAGTACGGCCGCGACGTGGACGGGCCAATCACCCGGCTGACGATCCTGGCTTTCTGGCCAGCCCTCCTCGGCGACGACGTCTCGATGTACAGGTAGTGCCCGGCGATGGAGTTTGTGGTGTGGTCTTTGGTTGGTCCCGTCAAAGCTGACGGAGTCTGTCCGGCTATTCGTGTCCAGTCAAAGTCGTCGTCTGTCATTTGTGCCCAATCGCAGAGGCTGTTCTCGAACGTACAGTGGGTGTATGTCGTTAAACACGTGCTCGGTTCGTCCGAGCCGTCGCCGCAGTCGTCCGTGAAGTCACACCGTCTGCTGGTTTGTATACAGGCACCATTGCTGCAGGTGAACTGCCGCATAAATGCAGTACATGATTTGGATGTCGGAAGGGCACAGTTCTGGAATTTGATGTCATCTATGGCGATGTCCCCGAGAACGCTATAAGTCCTCTGCGCTTGTATGGTCATGGTAAACGTTCTCTTCATTCGTCCGATGGGTACGGTCGCTGTGTACCACCTGTTGCCATGGTTGCCAGTCATGTACCAGACTCTCGTCCTCAGATTACCCTCCGTCTGGTACACCGCCATTGTTCCGATTCCGGTTCCGTACATGTGGTACCAGAATGTGAGCTGGCACGTGGCCGAGGCTTGCTGTAGAAGTGGACTGTAGTAGTCGGCTGTTTGACGGTAGTGTCCGCTGGAAGCATCCACGTACATGTAGTGTCCCATGGCAGAGAAGTATGTGTGGTCCACTGACGGTCCCGTGTTGGAGTTAGCGGTGGCTCCGTGGAACCGCGTCCACGTGAAGCCGCTGCCGGTGCGTGCCGCCCACTTGCATGTTCCGTTTTCAAAGTTGCAGTCGTAACCGCAGTTCGTCTCTTCCTCTCCATTGGGACAGTCTGGATTGAAGTTGCAGGACTGTGCAGTGCTGGTGCACACGGTGGAGCTTGGACAGTGGAAAGCGCAGTCCTTGACAGGTACAGCAGTGGTAGCGGAACTGCAGTTCCCGCCCTGCATCACGACGTCATCGATGGCCATGTCGCTGGTGTAGCTAGACCCTACCACGCCTTCGAACACCATCTTGTAGTCGATAGTCTGAACAGGGAAGTCCACTCTTGCCGTGTTCCATGTGTCGCCTTTGTTTCCTTGCTTTGTCCACAGGACGCGGGTGCTTCCCACGTTAGGCCAGATTATTACACTCAGACTTCCCATCCCCGACCCGTGCATGTTGTATGAGAATGTCAGACATCTGGCTACTTTGGACAGTGGTGTCGACACCAGCCAAGCTTTGTCTCCACGTCTCCTGGGCGACGATGCTTCGATGTACGCGTACATTCCATACTTTGTCCGTAGCGTGTGATCGACACTGGGCCCAGTACCTGATGATGTCGTCGTGCCTTTGCCTCTTAACCAATCAAACGTGTCGTTTCCAGCAGTATTACTCCACGTGCAGAAATCGCTTTCGAACGTGCACGACCCCATCTGTTGGCATGGCACAGACTTCTTGTACAGAACATCGTCGATGGCAATGTCGCTGAGGAAACCATTTCCTATGATGCCTTCGAACGTAAATTTGAAAGGAACAGAGCTCTGAAGGTTGACCTGGGCGATGTGCCAGCCGGAATTCTGGTTCCCAGATATCTTCCACACCGCAGATCCCATGGTGCTTCCTTGACGTCGGTATACGTTGAGCGTGCCCATAGTCCGGCCGTTCATGTTATACCAAAACTGCAAACAGGATCCGGTGGTCGCGTCCAACTGAGGACTGTCGAGTCGGGCTGTTTCTCCGCGTCTTCTCGGTGCCGACGCCTCGATGTACATGTACGATCCGTCGCTGGTGCCGAATGTGTGGTCACTGGTCGGTCCCGTACCACTGGACGTTGTCCCTCCTTTGTGCAGCGTCCAATCAAACCTGTCCGAGGAGTCCTGAGTGTATCCGCAGGTTCCGTCTTGGAAATCACACGAAACCTGCGCCGGGCAGTGTCCGTCGTTCATGGAGATGTCGTCGATGGCGATGTCTCCGTTGTAGCCCGATCCGGATATTCCTTCAAACACAACTGCCGTGGAGCCCGAGAATCCTGTCACGAATATCTGTGCGTAGATCCACTTGGAGCCCTGGTTTCCACTCCGCGTCCACAGTCTGGTGTCTCGGCCTCCGTTCCTCGCGTTCACGTTCAGGCGATTGATGCTGGCTCCGTACATGAAGTACCAGAACTTGAAACAGCTTCCCCGCGAGGTGATGGTCCACGTGGGACTGATGAACCTGGCCGTGCTGTTGACGGCTTTAGCGGACACCTCGGTGTACAGGTAGTGTCCGAGGGTGTCGCCCTTCGTGTGGTCAGCATTCGGTCCTGTCGCCGTGGAGCTGGTCCGGCCCGAGTGCCTTGTCCAATCGAACTGATCAGTCTTGTCCTGGACCCAGTTGCAGGCCGTCTCGAAGTCGCAGTCGATCTTCGTCGGCTTGTACGTCGTGGGAGGAGTCGCAGCGGTCGGGGACGGAGATTGCGTCGTCAGTCCATAGCACCTGTAGTTGGAGATGCTGATGTCATCAATGGCGATGTCTCCAGTGTAATTTCCACCGTACACACCTTCGAAGATGATGGTGTAGTCAGCCGTCATGTGAACGCCGATCTGTCCTTGCTTCCAAACGTTGCCCTGAGATCCAGACTGTGACCAAGCCAGCGATGTTGCGTTCGCTGCCACGGTGTGCGTGTAGACATTCAGCGTGCCGACGCCCGGCCCGTACATGTGGTAGTAGAACCTAACGCAGTTTCCGTATCGCGACGTCGACGGGTGGAGGTCTTCACTTATAAGTCTGGCTTTCTCTCCCACTTTACGATTGTTCCCCGACGTCTCGATGTACATGTAGTATCCGCTGGACACGCCCTTGGTGTGGTCGACGCGGGGGCCGGTCGACGAACTCGGAGTCCCCCCGTAGTCTCTCAGCCAGTCGAAGTCGTCTCCCGTCTGCGCATTGAAGTAGCCGCACATATCCGTCTCAAAGTTGCACACTCCTGGAGGAGGACAACTACCGTCCTTCCAGTCGATGTCGTCGATGGCGATGTCTCCAGTGAACGACGACCCTTTCTGAGCCTGGATTTGAATGTGGAACGATTTGTGATTCGGCATTAACTTAACACTGGCTTTCTTCCAGATGTCTCCCTGATTTCCCGTCTGCTTCCATATCTCCTTCCGTAAGGTTCCATTGTTTTTCTGGAAGACGCTCAGAGTTCCGATCGTGGATCCGTGCATGTGGTACCAGAAGGTCAGACAGCTGTAGCTGTAGAACATGAAGCTGCCAAATCCCTTGTGGCCGTGGTACGTGGGACTGATCAGAACCGCTCTGGCGTCTCTTCTCTGAGACGATGTCTCGATGTAAGCGAAGTGGCCGCTGTCTGAACCGAACGTGTGGTCGTACTTTGGTCCAGTCCCGCGGGAATCGGTTCCGTTCTTCCCAATCGTCCAATCGAATTCGTCCTGCGTGGACTGTTTCCAACTACACCATCCGCTTTCAAAGTCGCATCCTCGCAGCGGCGGGCAGGCTCCTTGTTTGACGGTGACGTCGTCTATGGCGATGTCCCCTTGGTAGCCGCGGCCCACGGAGGCCTGTATGGTCATGATGTAGTCCGTGTCCGCCACTAACGTCCTCTGGCCCATGATCCACTTATCGCCTTGTGAACCTGCTCGGGACCAGAACACGTCCGAGTTTGTCTGCGTCTGTACCAGGATGCTGAGGTTGCCGACCGTCGGCCCAAACATGTAGTACCAGAATGTCAGGCAGTGTCCAGCGGAGGTTGTGGGCGGCAGGAGAGGCGTGTCCAGTCTCGCCACGTCACCGTTCTTCCGCGGTGACGACGTCTCGATGTAGATGTAGTAGCCCCGTCTCCCGGTGGTATGGTCGCTGCGCGGTCCTGTCCCAACGCTGCCGGTGCTCCCAGATTTCCTCATCCAGTCAAACTGGTCGTCTTTAGCTTGCTTCCAGACGCACAAATCCCTCTCGAAGTTGCAGGCCACATTGGGCGGGAACGTCTTCGGGTCGCAGAAGCTGAAGGAGATGTCGTCGATGGCGATGTCGCTGGAACTGGAAGGTGTGAATCCGCGCGAGGGCAGGACGCGGAACTGGATCCTGTAGCCTTTGGGCAGATGGTAGTTGCCCAGGTAGACGATGCCTCTGTACCAGTTGTTGGTGCGGACCCGACTCGCCTGTCGGGAGTAGATCAGTCTGAAGGTTCCGTTGACTACGACGCCAGCTTGTAGGCGTCCCGTGTACCGTCCGTTCATGTTGTAGTAGAACCTCAGCTGACAGTGCTTAGATGGCAGAGGTAACGCAGGACTCTGAAGTGCGGCGTTCGAGAAGAAGACTCCCCTTGACGTCTCCACGTACATGTAGTGCCCCTTGTTGGACCTCGCCGTGTGGTCCGCCGTGGGTCCGCGTACGCCCATGGTGGTGGTGGTGGACCTGGTCCAGTTGTATCGTCCCGTGCTGATGTCCGTCCAACCGCATCCGTCCTTCTCAAACGTGCAGGGACCGCAGCCAGTCTCGTCCGAGTGGTCGGCGCAGTCGATGGTGTAGTCGCAGACGTGCGCCGCGCTGACGCACGTTCCATTGCCGCATTGGTGTCCGCCGTTCGCACAGGTGTCTACGGTGGTGCCTGGGGAGGTCGGGGTGTAGGATGCCGTCGGGAGGGTGACGCCGGTGACTCGGCAGTGAGGGCTGATGACCGTGTCGTCCAATGCGATGTCGCCCATGTAACTGGAGCCTCTGACTCCTTCGATCATCACCTGGAAGTTCTGCTTGTTGCTGAGAGGAACGTAGGCTCTGGCCCAGAAGTCTCCTCTGCTGCCCGAGGCCGACCAGACCTTCTGCTTGTAACCCCCGGTCGCTGTCACTGTGTACACATTGAGGGAACCCGTGGTCGCACCATACATGTGGTAGTAGAAGGTGATGGAACATCTGTCCGACGTCGATGCCGGCTGGATGACTCTGCTGAGGAGCTGGGCCTTGTAGCCGAGCTTCCCGACCGACGATTCGATGTAGATGTAGTATCCGGAGTTGATGTTGGTGGTGTGGTCGTGCGTGGGCCCGGTGTTCCTGGACGAAGTCGGCCCTCTGTGTCGCGTCCAGTCCATGTTGTCAGTCTTGCTCTGTGTCCAGTGACAGAATGAATGTTCAAAGTTGCAAGTGGATGCCATAGCACAGAGCTTCGGAGATTCGTCGCTATTGTCTCCGCAGTCATCGGTGAAGTCGCATACCCTGGAGATATCGACGCAGGCCTTCCTCTGGCAGGGGAATTGTGTGGAGGTGTTGCACGAGGCTTGCACGGGCGGCAGGGCGCAGTTCACAAAGGAGATATCGTCCACAGCCACCAGACTGACGGTATACCTGGCTTGTATCAACACCTGGAAGGGGGCCGTCATTCTTCCGATGTCCGCAAACTGTCCGATCCACTTCCTTCCGGTCGCGGTGGACGTCCTGAATATCTCGGTGACTCTGGTTCCGGTCTGCAGCGAGACTCGGATGTCCCCGGTGAGGAAGGAATTGCCGGTGATCATGTAGAAGAACTTCATCTGACATGTTGACGCAGACTCGTACATGGTGGCGCTGGCGAGAGTTGCCCCGGAGTTGGAGCGTCCCTGGGAGTTATCCACATACATGAAGTGGCCGCGGCTAGTGCCTGTGGTGTGGTCGGTTCCGGGGTTCGTCCTGCCGTGCACCGTGCTGTTCTGACCCTGCAGCCAGCGGAACGACCCTCGGCTGCGGTCGCTCCACGTGCACGTGCCGGACTCGAACGTGCAGTTCCCGCACTTGAGTTCGTCACTGTTGTCGCTGCAGTCCTGATGAAAGTCGCAGACCTGGTTGGGTTGGATCGTCTGTCCGTCGCCGCACTTGAACTGAGTCGGGGCGGACGTGGACGAGCAGAGTCCCGGGGTCACGTGGATGTCGTCAATGGCGATGTCGCTGGTGTAACTGGGGCCGATGATGCCCTCGAAGACGATGCGGAACTGAGCGGGAGACTGGATGTTGACTGCCGCGTTGTTCCACTTGTTGCCTTGATTGCTGTTGCTGTTCCACAGGTTCCGAATGGGAGTGTTGGCGCTCGCATCCGAGGCATCCAAGTACAGGTTGAGAGTTCCCATTGCGGCGCCATACATGTGGTACCAGAATGTCAGACAGCCTCCGTTCGGCATCCGGAGTACTTCGGACCTTAGTCTCGCTTTGTTGCCAGGATTCCTTGGAGCCGAGGACTCAGTATACATGTAATAGCCTGAAACATTAACAGACTCCAGTCACATACTGTATCTACTGATCAAACATGTTTCTCATTATTCCTTTAAAGTATTCATAAAAATGAGTCACATACTGTCTACTTGCAGTCTTGCCATTTAAATACATTGAAATGTACATATATTACTGTATATGGGCCAGTGGCCTTACATGCAATAAAGAATTGAATTGAATTGAATTGAATCTGTGACAAGAGAAATCTTTCACCCATACGTGATAATATTCATAAAAGCATTTTAGTCCAATATTTCATCTGTTAATTCAGAGACACAATCAGAGAAAAGTTAGCATAAGTAAAATATGCACCTTGGGCTGTTCCTAGCGTGTGATCTGTAGTTGGACCTGTTGAGCTAGAACGTGTTCCTCCATTGTCACGGAGCCAGTCGAAGTCGTCGCCCGTCAAGTCGTTTGTCCACGTACATAGATCCATCTCAAAGTCACAGCCGCCTGCCGGTGAGCAGAGTCTGTTCTTGACCGTGATGTCGTCAATGGCGATGTCGCTCGTAATGACTGCGCCAACTACCGCCTCAAAGACCAACTGAAGTAGGTGGCAAAGTAGGTAGGATATACTATGAATTGAAGTAGGTGGGCTATACAATGAAGTAGTTAGGATAAATTATGAAGTAGCTGAGAGAGTAGTAGGTAGGATATACAATGAAGTAGGTATGATATACAATGAAGTACGTAGGTAGGATATACAATAAAGTACCTGGCAGAGTAGGTAGGATATACAATGAAGTACCTGACAGAGAAGGTAGGATATACTATGAAGTATGGAAGAGACTAGGTAGGATATACTATAATGTAAGTGAGAGAGTAGGTAGGATATAAAACGATTTGTAGTAGGTGAAAGAGTAGGTGGGATATAGAATAAAGTAGGTGATAGATACACAATAAAATGAACAATAGAATAATAACTAGGATTTCAAATTGTTTCGCAGATAAATAACAAACCTAAAACATCAATTGACTACGGTGGCCTTGACCTCAATATCAGTTTCAATTATTTCCTAAACTTTAAAAAATTAAAAATTCTCGTTTCGTTTCACTCACGTCAAATGGCACATCACTGTTGAGATTGATCTCCCCTGGCAACCACTCAGTATCCTGGTTACCAGACCTAGTCCAGACCGGCCGGCCGAGACTGCCGTGTTTCTTGAAGTAGACGTTGAGCGCCCCCATCCCCCGACCATGCATGTGGTAGAAGAACTGCAGACACTTGCCGCTCACTTGCGGGAAATGCGCTCCAATCAGACGCGCTTTCTGGCCTCGACGTCTCGGAGAAGACGACTCGATGTACATGTAGTAGCCTGAAATGAAGGAATTAATTAGCGCTTTACGTCGCAGCGGGAATATCTCGGCAGCATAGTAGCCTGGAATATCTCTATGAGTGAGTGAGTTATT
>JAUTBR010001244.1:2886-13110 GCA_032361205.1 Pseudorimula midatlantica
AGAAAACTCCCATTTCCATATGAATACATGGATTCATGGCAAAAATTAAATGAAACATGTCTGCCCTCACAAGAGTCTGATCAAGGGATTAGCAATGAAGACTATGCTTTTGCATATGAATTGTGGCATGTGTTTGCCTGTGAAACCATGAGTGATTTTATTCGTTTGTATGTGACTGTGGATGTGTTGTTGTTGACTGATATCATAGAAACATTCAGAACAGGTTGCTTAGTTGACTATGGTCTTGACATTTGTCATTATTACTCCATGCCGGGTTTTTGTCTAGATGCTGCCATGAAAATATCAGGTGCTAAACTTGATCTGTTCACCGATGTAGATACCTACAATTTCATAGAAAATTCTATTCGCGGAGGTGTATCTGTCATTGGCAAGAAATTTGCAGAAAGCAACAATGTTCACATGTCAAATTTTGATCCAGAGAAAGATACTTCATATCTTCTATATTTTGACGTTAATTCGCTCTATGCTACAGTTATGTTAGAACCGCTCCCCATTGGAAATTATCAATTCATCAAATCTGATGAATATGATGTTATTGACTGGTCAATCATAGATACACATGGTGACACAGGATATATTCTAGAAGTTGATTTGTCCTACCCCAAACATCTACACAAAACCCATGCTGCTTTCCCTTTGGCCCCAACTCATGATGATATCCCATATGATGAGTTTTCACCTGCACACAAAAAGTTGCTAGAACATTTTCAACTTCCAGAGAAATCTTCAGGGAAAAAGTTATTTACTACCCTGAAAAATCGCTCAAACTACGTAGTTCATTTCAAAACTTTACAATTGTACTTGCGACATGGGTTAACATGTGAACGAATACACAGAGTGTTAAAATTTGCTCAAGGACCGTGGTTAAAACCTTACATTGAATTAAATTTGAGAAATCGCAAAAATGCCACTGATGTATGTGATAAAGACAGATACAAGCTCATGAACAACTGTGTTTTTGGTCGATTTTGTATGAACAAAAGAAAGCATAAAATTGTGCGATTGATTACACAAAGATCACAACTACAAAAATATGTAGCCAAATCTAACTTCAAACAGGTTAAGATATTTTCGGAAGATGTGGTATCAGTAGAATTAGAGAAACTGAGTGTTCATTTAGATCAACCAATTGCTGTTGGATTCACCATACTTGACCTGGCAAAATTTGAAATTATTTCCTTCTATTATGACGTTATGCAACGACAGTACGGACCTGAAAGGTTAGATCTGCTGATGACAGATACAGACAGTCTATTCATGCATGTCCATGCACCTCCACATGAACCATTACTTGATCCTTATGTATTCATGAAACAAAATTTACATTTGTTTGACACAAGCAATTATTCTCCAGAAGATCATAAAGGTTTATATTCAACTATAAACAGAAAGGTAACAGGGAAAATGAAGGATGAAGCAGCTGGGGACATTATTTTAGAGTTCATTGGGCTGAAGTCAAAAATGTATTCGTTTCTTATACAAAAAGACAAAGACACTATTGTTGAAAGAAAAACAGCTAAAGGTATTAAAATTTCAGTGATAAAAAACTTTCTCAGACATAATATGTTTAGAGACTGTCTTAATGAGAACAAGAAATACCTCTGTTCTTTCCACCTGATCCGTTCACACAATAACAGTTTGTACACAGAGAAACTATGTAAAGTAGCATTGTCACCATTAGATAACAAACGTTTTCTGTCAGAGGATGGTATTCATAGTTTTCCCTATGGGTATTCACCAAACTAAAATGTGTGTTATATACTTACTTGATGAATGCATGCAGCTACTAATTCAGGTATTTATTGTTAAATTGTTCTTGTTGTTAAATTATTATTATTATTTATTCTTCTTCTTATTATATTACTATATTATTATTATTATTATTTATGTTAAATTGTTCTTGTTGTTAAATTATTCTTCTTATTATTATATTATATTACTATATTATTATTATTTCTTGTTTGTTTGTTTTAGGATGAGTGTGAAACGATATGTCTACCGATTGCTATCTACCAATGGTGATCTGATAAGAGAGGGAAAGACATTGTGGAGGACATATGATGTTGCTCTTCAATCGGGGCAGAGGGCAGCAGGACTCAGAAACAACACAATACCAAACCCTTACACTGTCACTGTGCGCGAAATAAACATTAGCAGACAAAATATCATTCGTGATCGTGAAATGAGTCAAAATAGATTGCTGTTTGAGGCAATCATGGAAACTCTCTATCTAGATGAGCTCCAGATACAAGTTCTTAAGTTATGTCGGGACAAATGTTATGGATGTGAAGTAGATCACCCATCGCAAGTTCAGCACCAATGTGTAATGATGAGCGATAATGATAAGATAGATACATATTTTAATCAAGCCCTGGGTGAGCTGATACACCACAACATCTTGGAAAAAGCGAGACGTCAGAGAAGACGGCTTTTGCTTGATTTTCATGACAGACATACTGTATGCTATGAAAACATTACGTTTGTGAATAGGTCTTTCCTTTCCAACTCTCGAAAAGAGAGATTGGAAATGCAGCTGAAGGTCAAGATGAACATTGAATAAGCATTGTATTATACATAATTTTATTCAATAATCAGATCTGTAAAATACATACAGTATTACAAATACAGTAGTAATGTAAATACTCTACAATGATGTACATTAGAAAGCTTCTAATTTTCTTACTTTTGCAATTCCTGGTGCACCATTGATTGCTTTACGTTTTATATATAAAGTTTTTACATTTTTTGTGTTGTTCTTGTTCTTCCTACTACCTGGGACATATTTCATAAGATGTTTTGGTACATGTAATCTATGTAAAAGTTTTCGAAAGTTGTTATATTCCTCAGACAACTTATTTTCTACACTAATAGGATGTCCAAGGATAACAAAACGGATCAGCTCTATCAAGTTGGATTCATGTATTACTTTTCCATTATGTAACACAAATTGTAAATTCTCATTCGAATTTAATTTTTCAGTAATAACCTTTTCCTTAACAAAAAGCCATAAAGCAATCAGTTTGTCTATTGAATTCGGAGAAGAAATGTCTTTGAAAAGCTGATTGGGAATTTGCAACATATCAATTCCAGCTGTACTGTTCTTTGTATCATGTATTCCATCACTATTCTTCTGCTCTTGATTCATGATCTGATCTTTCTGAGAATTCTGTTCCTGATTCACTGTCGTCTGTTCTCCCTGACTCACTATCTTCTGTTCTTGCTGAATGGACATCAACCTCTGGTAAGTGTCTCTTGTCAGAAGAATCATAGGCTTGCTCATGGTTTGATTGTTTGGAGTCAAAGTAAGCCAACAGAGATACTATACAAATAGGTAGAATCGAATGATGACAAATTAACAGCTCTCGTTTATCACGATTGCTTACTGTCTTGCTTGTTAAGGATCGAATGCACTTTTTGTAACGACACAGGCGAGTTTTATCTGCTTCAGTCACATGTATGTTTCCTCTTAGAATGTTATACATCATAGTTATTATAGTTTTTAATTGTTCGCTTGAAGCGTGTTTAAGTAAGGCTTTCCTCTGTTTAGTATTGACTTGCTCCAACATATGTAGGAAAGATAGGTTTTTTTCTAGTAACTCACTCATAGTGATGTTTATGCTTCAACACTCACATCATGAATGAATAATCAAATGTTTAGAATAGTATTTATTAAATAGTATGTTCAAATCAAAGTAGGTTTTCTTATTGACAATTTGTACTAAAACTCAAACTACTCTTTTTGAGAGTTAGGTATTCACTCTGAGGAGTCTCTGAATGCAGACACCATGCGGATATAGTTACAATGAGGAGACAATCTGAAATGTTCTGCCAGTGGATCATCTTCAGGTATCCATTTATGTACACGAAGTTGACACTTGAAACAATAGACTTTATCCGATTGTCCTGTGTATATAAATCCTGCCTGAACCATGGTCTTTGGTGTTTGTTTCATCTGAAGTGGCCAATTGGTAAAGGATTTTAGTCTATCACTAAAATTGTGTCCATACACATCAGTATTGTACTGTATGACTTTGCAATCTTCAACAACATCACTGAAACGTCCACAGACGTCCATAGTGCTAGATATCGTTGTATTCAGTTCAAGAGTTAGAAGATGAATGATGGTAACATTCCACATATGTTAATATATATGAAATATGTTGTAACTTTGATCACATTTTCTTCAGTAAATACACAGTGCACACTTCATTGGGAAATATTCCAGTACGCAATCGTCCATATTGTGGATCTGCATATGGAGATGCGTCAATCATCAAGTAACCATATTTCATATTACCTATTGCATCTTGGAATGAGTCTGCGAAATATTGTGCATGTCCTGGAAATATTTGTGATGCTAAAATCTTGTATTCATGTGCTGAACGTGGGTTGGATAGTAAGATGAAATAGTGCGTGTTAATGGAAATAGTTCTGTTACAGTCTCCTTTTGGGTAGACTGTCTGCTGGATATTAATAACAGTAATTCCCCAATGATGTGAAAATGTAGTATAGAGATTTAACATGAGTTGACTTTTACAAATTTCCATCATCAGATCATCCATAACGAGAATCATGTTTTTCTCCGATTGATTCGACCATAGTTTCAAATCAATTTCAGTAGGAAGCGAGTCATGAAATCGAATGTTTGGAATGTTCTGATGCATTTCACTATACACATCTTGCCAAACAGCATAACAGTAAACAATCAAGTTTGGTGATTTGTTGAACATGAGATGTGCTTGTTCTAACAGACGTTTTACCCAGAATGTTTTCCCTGATGATGTTCCACCAATGACTGATATTGATGTAGGCGTTTGTACAGGTAACAAACATTTGTTCTCAGTTTCAACACAACGATGCTCCATGGTACTTGCAGCTCTAAGCACAAGGTACAACTGTGCAAACGTGGAGCTGACTACAGTATGTAAATGAAGACTGAACACAATTATACTAAAACTAATTTTATTGAATAAATTGAGAACATAGTATATGTTATACAAAAGAAGCAATACATATAATATATTTAACTACAGGATATACAAGATGATTTACAATATTTAAAATATTTACAGATATACCTTGTTACAACATCATCATTGTAAACATGATTCTTTACATCAAATTGATTCACAATGTTGTTCATGCTTAAATTTGATTTGAATTTAAACAACAAAAAATACAAGCAATAGAATCCACAGGTGTTTGAGTCAGAAGACTGCAGTTGTTTAGTATTGTGTAGATATGAAGTAACATTAGACTTCAAATAGTGAACAAATACATTCTCCAATGGATCTGCTAGGCTGTCAAACAGTTCTGCAGTGTATCCTTTGATGTACATGGCAATCCAATGACGACCTTTTGTACCTGCACGTTCTGTATTGACAATGAGTCCTACACCCTGTGTCTGCATGATAGGCGTAAGTAAAGGTAAAGTATCTTTTGCATAAACACCCAAGACATGTGAGTTTAAACTAGAATCGCAATGTATGGCACACATTAACTGAGATGATTTCATGTTCATTTTACAAACACATTTCTGGTCTTGTCGATTTCTAGTATGGAGTTTCTCTCGCTGAGTATGATACAGCTTAGGGTTTGGGTAAGAGCAGATTTGAACTCAATCTCTAGTCTGACATTTCCTGATTTCACTAGATTGAGATACTCTGATTCGGTGCAGATCTTGTCTATTGCAAAAACAAAGAGTGCACTGCCAAGCAAATACTCGCTTCTGGAGATAGAGATTCCTTTGTCTTTTCCCCATAGATCCATTCCATCGATCATGTTAACATAGCTGGAAATATCATCCGCTCGAGTAGGTCTCCCTGGAACACTGACACCATCTATATAGAGGCTGATCGTTTTCAACATACTAGACTGAAAGTTGAAGGGATTACCAGTGTATGTACCATTCAAACTAGCACTTGCTACAAACCCCACAATGTAGCGGTTGGCAATAGGGTTGGAAACATTGTCAATAGTGTGTGTCTGCTGAGTTGTGGGAATGCTGGTGACTTTGACTTCACTCTTGGTGTAAGGGTACATAGCATTGGAGTCTTGAAACAGAGTATTGTGTGCCAAAATCAGTGCTGGATTGACTTTGAGTTTGCACACTTTCAGATAGGCATCTTGCAGTTCAATGATATACTCTTTTCCTGTTGTTCCACTCATTAGACAGAACTCGGGCGATGATCTGTACAATTTCAAAGACAGATCCACTCCATTGACCAGGAGTCTGTTCATACCAAACACATCTTCATAGAGTGGACCTGACATGGTCATGACTTTACTGTTTTTAATGAAGTCATTACGTAAAGACAAACCTGTATTAATACCTGTAATAGGGTCAGTGGATTCTATACTATTGTTGTCTTCACCGGTGTCCTTGTAGAACAGTTGAGATGTCAGCTGAGTAGATTTGGCTTCTGAGCCGTAGTTCAGTAGTGTTTTCATGATACTCTTGTAAGCATAATGATTGTTAGTGGAAGAGACTAATTGATTATTGAGATAGACTGATACCTGAGAAAACAATGCCTGTAAAAATAAATTAATAGGAGCAATGTGTTCATCTGTAACCAAGATAGTATCATCATTGTGTTTCACTTTGAGTGTCACATGCAGGCGAGTGCGTTTCAGATCGATGTAATCGCTTCCCGAATTAGAAACTTGAAATTCTAATGGAGATGAATCATTAATTTGACTCAGCGGGCGTACATCTACAAAATAATGTTGATTGATACTCGTCTGATAAGGAGGTAAAGTAAAGAGATTCAGGGAGTCTGGTACCAGCTCTTCAAAGTCTTTATCGTTGAGCAGAGACATGATTTAACTAAATATATCGTTTTCTTCCACAGGGGTACACTTGAGAATTTTAGCAGTTTTAGAGGGGATGTTGCCCGTTCGACGTATCTTCTGGGTTGTGCTGATTTTACCACCAGCAACTCTTTTTAAAGACTGTTTACGTTTCTGTTTAGCATCTGCTCTGTCCACCACACTCTGTGATTCTGATGTTACTTGCAACGCGACTTTTGGAACTTTCTGTTCAGTTACATACTGAAGTATTGGTATGACGTTTGTGTGAGATTTTCCGTTGACCAGCTTATGGTTAGCAGAAGTCATATGTTTTTTGAAATAATGCTGCCATTTGTTATAGTCTGGTACATAGAGCGGTTGTGAATCCATGTTAATCTATGAAAGGATAACGTCTCAAGTGTAGTGTTGCATGTGTCTGCTCTTTCAAGAATGAATTCAACACACCTTTTTCAGCTTTTATATGCAGTTCTATATTGGGAGTTTCCTTGATCATAATATGCATGTTATATTCGTTAGCAAATGCATAGTTTGGACCCTCTCTTAAATCGATGCGTCTCAATAAAGGTAACTGACTTTCACCTACCAACGAACTATCACATAGATTACATAACACATCGACATAGGGATTGTTGAGATTGGACAGATCTATTTTTCCAAGATTAAGTTCAACCAAAGACACTACCCAGAAACCATCAAAAATCAACCTTTGATTTAATTTCACTCGAAAATGATAAGGGGTATTATCACTATAATATGACTGTTCTGAGTCTGAGCTCTTGAGAAAAATGTACTTTTCCATCATAGGTTTTTCAGTTGGTTTTCTTCAACATAAGAGTCAAAGGAACTTGGCCAACCCAACCAACGAACTAACACATAGTTCTTTCCTTTTACACGTTTCTTCTTAAGAACTTTCTCCACTTGCCACTCAATGTCAACTTCTTTATTAACTTTCTGCAACTCATTGGAGTAAAAGCTACCTTCTAGAATTTCATTGTGAAAATCTTTTATTCTGTACAGTGGTATTTCTTGTCTCTTGAAACGTCTGGTTATTTTAAACAATTCTTCTGTCCATCGCAGATCTAGTTCTTTGCTGAAGGGTCTTCTGAGATATGGGATGCGAACCAGGTCTCCTACTTTATAAAGATATTTCTTCAGAGTTGGATGATTGACTTTTTTGTTTAGCTTCAACAATGGTTTGACATACAAATGACTCCATACTTTAAGTTCGTTGTTTTTGTTGACTTGAGTAGGTGCTAGTTGTGGCAAGGATGAATGCAATGTATGGTTGTAATTGTATACAAGACTAGGTAGAACATCCAGGTAATGTTTGGTATTTTTGTGTGTCATGTAACGTGTGATTAATGACTTCAAGGTTCTGTTAAAACGTTCAACATAATTACTTTTGATATTTTCATTACGCGCTATAGTGAGTGTTATATTTTCTGTTTGTAAGAAAGTCTTGAATGCACCTTTAAATTCTCCACCTGCATCTACACGAATTTTTGCTGGTTTTCTTATTCGTAGTATTTCTTTAAATGCTTTCAACACTGTTTCCGGTCTCTTGTTTTCTAAAGGAAGGACAAATGCAAATCGACTCAGTATGTCAATAGCTACAAGCAAATAGCGAATACCATTGTTATATTTGCTGTAACGAGATAGGTCTGCAAGGTCTACATCAAACATTTCATTGATGAAATTCACCCTTACTTTCATTCTGTTGAAACGGTGCTGAACTGGTTTATGTAAACTGTATGCATCTTGGTTGTTGACAAAACGTTTTACCATCCTCAGTTTGATGTTTGGTTGTTGATTTGTCTTTAAAACATCTCGGAGTTTGGATGGACCATAATAGGCTCCTGGGTTTTTGGGATTATAATAATAATTTTCTAATGATTTCTTATACTTCTTGTTCTTCTTTGAGATATTGTTTGTCTTCTTTTGAGAACTCATGATGAAGTGAATGAATATTTAAAGTGTTTATGTTTTTATTCATTTATTTTATTCATAAAGTTTACAAGAGAGTATACTTGTGATAGCATTTGCCACAACACTTGTCTGATTACAATCTAGATTCTAATCGCAACATCTTCACAGCACGTTGTTTCAAATCATTGTACCATTCAGATGTTTTGTACTGTGAGTCACGATAATCCTTACACTGGTAAGGTACTAAACAGAAAGTAGTGACATCATTAAAGGATGAATCATCAATTAACAGCTTCGACCAACAGTCTAACACGTGATTGTCACTGACTTCACTCATTGCTGTGTTAAAGTATTGGTCAACTTGAACCTGTTCTGACATGTTCTGACAAGTATGTTGATTAGGTTCACTTTCTGTGTTAAACATACATCCAAAACAGAATTCACATGATAGCCGTTTAATGATTTTAGCGACTTCTAGAGAGTAACATAGTGTTAGAAGTCTCTCTACATGATTCCTTTTGTTCGCCATATCTACTTCATCTACACAAATTGGTAATGTCTTGGTCTTTTTGGTAATCACTCTTTTGGTTGTGTTATTGTCATCTTGAAACGTTCTCTTTGCATCTTTCACACATTCACCTCGATCTTGAAACCATTCATTGGATTGCACAATGACAGCTTCATTGAGACGATGCGGTGTTCGCATGACTTGCTTCCATGAGTAGAAAGTTGCTTTAACTTCTTCTCTGTTAAAATACAACAAATGATATGTTAAAATACAACAAATGATATACTATAAGAGTAAATACTAAATCTTATCTGTTCATTATTATGTTGCCTCTCTGATAGTGCATGTAAATAATTAATCTTCGGAAATGAGTATGTCTCGAGCAGAAACTTGATCACCAAAGACAAATAGATTTTCGATACATGTAATATTGTTCAGCACAGTTAAATGTTTTTCCATCAATATGAATCTCAGTTGAATAATGTTGGCTAAATATCGACAACTTGGAATAGAAAAATACATACTTTTCTGTACTTCTTGTATCCATGATGTGCTCTACTATAACTTGACGGCTTGTTCAGTGTTCCTCTCTTGTAAGTGAATGTGAATGTGAATTGAGTTAGTTTGGATTGAATATATCGTTTTAGAAAGATCGTGAAGTTGATTGGATAAACTTACAATCATATAACATCTAAAATTAATAGTAATGTCATTATTTAATACATTTAAATTCATTGGATAAAATGATGTATACAATAATTAATTTAGGAATTGTATAATTACACAAAATCCATTCGTTTATTGATATATGACATTGACCAATCGGAGACTTCTTAAACATATACTCGTTGCATTCCACTCTCTGAAAAATGTTTAAAATGCACTCCTTAACTCCTTACATTCCAGTCTCCTCTGGATCGTGTATTGTTACACTGAAGAATGTGAGAATTTACTCCTGA
>JAUTBR010001799.1:0-13097 GCA_032361205.1 Pseudorimula midatlantica
TATATATATGTTGCACACACACACACGCGCGCACACACACACATAGACACAATACGCACACATATATAGAGAGAGAGATAGATAGAGAGAGAGAAAGAGCGAGCGAGAGAGAGACAAGTTGAACCAGCGATGGAGCATGATAACACAATGACATCTCTGCTCCACTTGTTATCTATTCGGTGTATGCACCCTAGTATAGATCATACATCATGATGTCAATATCAGAGTTGTTGATGGCAAACAAAAGGTTCGGTGATCAAGTAGATATGCGTGGTTTATTTGCACGGCATCTCACGTTTATGATTAAACACTGGTTCAAGATACGAGGGGTCAGAGGGGTCACGAGACCACATGACGCATCTAGGAGTAATCGTGGCCATACCGGAAGTGGAACTCTGTTACTGTGATACACTGTCTAACGACTGCCACAAAGTAATGGTGAAAGCAAATCATGCTAAAGAGTTACTTTTGTAGAAAGAAATACGCTCGTTCGGTCGAATTGGACAATTGGCCCGAGTTTCTGGAACGGGTCATAACGTAAGACCATAGCGTAAGTCATGACATACGCCATTGCATTTCTATAGTCGGAAAGTACGTACATCTCGATATTTGCTAGGACTTCGGGTACGATCCTCAAACGAAAGCATGCACTACGATCTCACCAACATAGTCAGCATAGCGCACACGAAATATGAACGCAATCTGCAGTATACGCGTACTGAACGTGCATATGGAGCATCCCGCAGGTGGGGGCGCTACTATTGTACACTGGCGGAAGGAACTGAGGAACTCCCAGCCGTCCACCTGCATGACATCATCTTCTTTCATGTATCCGTCTCAATGCGAAGCCACATGGTGTTGTTTGTTATCTCTGTTCGTGGCGTCATCGCACCTCAGTGAATGCCAGGATATCTGGAGTAAGTAGACCCATGTGGATTATCACCAAGAGGTGCATAGTGAAGACATTAGTATACTACGTCCATCCAGCCTCACCATACGTGCACGTGTCACTGTTGGGTTATAAAAATAATAGTATGTCTCGCGACGGCGGATCTTACCTACGTCATATATGTACTTTACCGGATTACCGATTCAGGTTCAGTTATATTCTCGGAAAACTATCAATTTAGGGTACATGAGAAAAACAGGGATACGATTAATATACAATAATTAAGTGTGATAAAAAAATGAGGTGCGATGACGTATCCTATATACGTCATATGTAATTTACGGGATTACCGATTCAGATTCAGTTGTATACTCGGAAAACCACCAGTTAATCGTACATGAGAAAAACAGGGGTACCGTTAATATACAATAATTAAGTGTACTCAACATGAGGTATGCGGACGTAGGATAGACAGCGAGTCAATAGTAATAGATATTTGTGTAGAAGACAATGCACATGTACAAGTATCCCCGATATATCTGCATTGATCTGCGCGATTAACTTTATGATCTTCTTAAAGATCAACAACACGTCCTGTCGCTTTGAAGTTTACTAACACAAATCGTAACGTAATTTGTAAGCTCAAGCTCACGAACTATAAGTTTGTTACAACGATAACACCGTCATACGCGAACGATAAATAGATAATGATGTTACTATACCGAGGTAAATCATGCGTGTGAGTTGATGGCTCATTAACAGCGTCATACACTGACACAGACTGGGTGATTAATTGGTTTACAACAGCATTTATAGTGTTACTGCCCAGTCCGATTTGCCATAAAGACAACATGTACATGTAATTACTTTTGCGAAGCATTGGACACAAATGCATACATGGATGAGAGGACAGTGGGTTTCAACTTTTAAATAACTGAATCAGTCTTACATCCTAAATACGTATTTGCTGCGACAAGGAATGCATGAATACGGAATAAACAAATAAACACAACTTAATGAAGTTAAAACACATAAATAATTATAATAAATTGATAACAATAATAACAATGATATTAATCATAACCTTCATTAACAATTACTTCTGTTTCATTTCAGATTGTCATAGACTGCTTGCCATATGTCCAGTCATGTTTGAACCCAATAATATACGGGTTTATGTCTAGAAACTTTCGAAAGAGCATGCGGACAGCTTGCCGGACACACGTGTGCAAAGAGTCGACGCTGCGATCCTGTATGGGTCGAAAGGTGCTTGGATCCGACTACGAACTGGAGTCTAGAGCCACCAGCTCCAACGGCACAATCCACACCAAGATCTCGCTGAGGACTAAGAGCAGCTCCTCGGAGGATTGACTGGCACGCCGCTGCGCTGGCTGGCTGCAGTGGATCTTGTGTCAGTGTCAGGACGACGATGGGTACGAGGACGTGAACACCTATGCTTGACGTGCGTGCGGTAGGAGGTGTCTGGGCGGACATACGGGTATGGAAGACGCCTGCCTATTGGAGAGCCTGTCGGTGACCCCAGGAGCTGAAGGCCTCGTGTATTGCAGCATGTATATTCTATAGAGTCCACATTTGTGGTACCAACAGTGCTGCTCTACAATCACGCAGTTGCGTGGACACAGGTGTCATCATGTGTAATCTATAGTGCACAGTTTTATGGAATCAACAGTGCTGCTTTACGATCAAGCAGATGCATGGAGACTGGTGTACTGCATCATCTGTGATCTACAGTAGTCCACATTTGTAGAGCCAACAGTGCTTATCCACGATGGTGCAGTTGCGCGGATACTGGAGTAGACAATGATAATTCACCTGAAAGCATGAACATTTGGCTGTGATCACTGAACAGTCCTGAATCGAAGATCTTGCTCAGTTGCAGTCCTGGGAGGAAAATCCGGATACTGCAGAGAAATGGTACCTGGTATAACATGAGGATGTGAATGAGCACTTAACGCATTGAACGGCAGCTTGGGTTGTATACTCCCCAGGTAGTTGAGAAGAAAGATTAGATCACACTGATCCATTGACCGGGGTAAAAATACAGCGTCGTGACCACGTTTTCGACCACTTTACAATCATTATTATTATTACTACTGTTTGTACAGTCCCGGAAGGACAATAATGAGCTCAACTCCCCAATTCGCCACAACTTGCCAATCATCGTCATCACACCCACAGCTAAGTTGATTTGAAGTGCGAATTATATTACAAATAGAAGTTGTGGTTCCTGACATGATTACAGTGACAATCAACAGATGTTGTGGAACGGAACACAGTACATGGTCACTTGATATATTGATGACACACCACAGATAGGGTGTTGGTACACTAACACAATCTAATCTACCGCAGTATTTGTTTTCGGCACACGTGTGCATGCACGCGTAATTCCATCTCCCTTCATGGTACTGTTATAACGACTTCCGGTCGAGAAGGCAATGCCCAGGTGTGTAACGCGAACATATAACACACGATTGGTTGCCTTGCTCGGCTTGAAACAGTCTCTATCTCCTTTGTGTTCTCGATGACAATAGCTGATGCTTCTACACTATTAATTTTGTCTACGAGATACCGGAACAATTGTCTCTGAATCATTAATATATATACATGTTATCTGTTCTCATTGACTACATTAAAAGAGGAACTGATAAATGTGTGAATACTAGTATTGATTATCGCATACGTTGAATTTTATTTATTAATGGTCTCTAAAGGGCATAGAACCGCTTTCAAGATTGTTTCCCTTTTATTAAGACTTGCCGTCAAGAAAGGAGGGAACCTGTAATACCCGTAGTGCAGATACATGCAGGAAACATGCAACCACCTGCTGGTACTGACACGCGAAGGTTGACAAGTACACGGCCATAGTACATAGCATTTCATGATTACGTTAGAAAGGTTACTTCTATGTACATTGATGTATGGTCAAGATGGTGGATGCGATTGGTTGTAAATAGGGCATCGCATTAAAAAGAACAATTAACAAACATAGCACGAGCGATCGAACAGTACAGCGTCTATTAAGCTGTAGGCATTCCAATCATATACTCAACAAAATAAATTAAGGGCCAGCAGATAATTTGTTGGGAAGCTTTCCCAGAAATATCACCGGGACCCGAGATTCCGAAACGTTTTTGAGTCGATTTCATGCTCAATTCAGAATGTTGTTCCCCATATAATTTTGGGTTTGAGCATGAAATCGTATTCAAAATGTTTGGTAATCTAGGAACAGGCATAACGGTGTTAATGCCATTACAAACTATCTACAGTACTATTAAAGGTGCAATACATAGTGTGCTACTCTACAACTAAAGAACCATTCCGTCTACAACGTTCTCTCTAGGTATGGTCACTATATCTGTACAGTACATTCGATGGACAAGCAGGCAATGGCAATTCTATTAGAAAACATGCACATACATGCACATCAATCATTAGTCTTCTTAATGGAAAGCCGATTATCAGTGGCAAACTAACTACTGTCAAATCAGCATGCGAAATGTCATCCTCGACACCGGCAGTATGCCTATTTACCATCCGTCAAATACGGATGTTACGTAGACAAAATAGATGATGTTTCAAGGATGGTGACATATATGTATGTACATACATTTCTCGTGGAATATACTTCGATTGTCATTAAGTTATCGCATCAACCATTACAGTGCAGGTGCATACGTAATAACATAACATGTATGTACAAAAACATGCATGTCTCTGAATGAATATATACTCAACCAAATAAATTAAGAGCTGGAAAATATTTGCAGGGAAGCTTCCTATCACATTTCAGAACTCTGCTGAATCTGTTGGCATTCTTCTTCCAATACGTTTGCACATTCTTGAATAACACTTGGAACCTGTATACATTTGGCATTTTCATCGTTGTTAAATTAATATAAAGGTATAGTTATATATCAAAAAGAGCTATTGACCCGTAATTAATGTGGTTGTCTAATGAGTAAACCTTGATTGTTATCCGTGTATCAGATAGAAAACTCCGATATCAGGCCTGGCATAATGCTTTAAATATTTAAAACTATCTGATTACGGAGAGCAGTTCCAGAACACACATGCATATTGATGATGCAGGAAGGTATTATTGTCAAGATATGACTGTGATCATTCAATAAGATACACGTGTATTATCTATGCATTACATATCAGCCCACGTTCCTCAAATACGAAATTCTACCCGCTGACGCAGTTAGCACTTTCACATCTGTATTGTGGGCATAAGGTGATTATTTATACATGTAGCAATAATTCCCCAAAGAACGCTGTCTTATACGCGGTTATATACGCATATGTTAGGTGGGAGTTACAAGCAAAAGCTGGTCAATATACCAGTAGTGTTACTAGCTTGTTCACAGGCTACAGGAAATACTATTTGAAGGATTACTTAGCAAATTACCAACAATGTGCATTATAAAAACACACGATGTTTATGTAGTCTAATGTTCAATGCAATACGAATTAATTGTATTTTAATCTTAATTCGTTTTCGCTATTCCAAAACAAATTTGGTTTAGTAAAAATGTATTGGAATCGAACTAAGATTTAATTTAAATAACAAACCTAAGAAATGTTTAAAACTGAATTAAATAAACGAAACATGGCTATGAAGCAGCACAGCAACAGTAATTAGCATAACGTCATATACACTTGTAAATATAACTGTCAATGACTAAGATTAGACATTTTATTGCAATCTTGGTACTTTTCACGGAAAATAATTACAACAAACACTTTGTATCTTGTTTAAATGCTCGTTATGCCCCACGCACAAAACTAAATATGCCAAACTCTATTCAAATGAATTTTTAGGAAATGGTAGATCATCATTATTTCCAAAGATCTTTCAAATAGTAATGCATCTTAATACCCACTTTCTCCTCTGGGAAGGGTACAGCATCTATTAAATGCTCTATAAAAGCGAGGATTGTCCGGAAATTATATGGATTTGAGGGCATATAATAGTCCGAGTGGGAAATCGGGGCTATAGTATTGAGAAAGCAGTTGATACACATTCTTTATCAGATGTACACGTGCATGGTTTCAATGACGACATAGTAAGCTTTAACCCTCTCCCTGCTGAATTAGATACAGGTACAACTCTTAAGGGCATCTCCAGTTGCCTTCAGCATGGCGATGGTTAAGCAATGCTAATTTGACTTCTGATATCAGTTTAAGTGAGGAAGGTCAGGTTGTGTTATTGCTATTGCAAGCCATTGACGAGGGCTAGGGCTACATAACGCCACATTATAGACCAAGTCTTCAATTGGTCTTCATATGCATTGGCACTGTTGGATAGCGCAATAGTACCTCCGTGATCACTGCCATATTGCTATTAAACGCCTCACAATAGCTGCACAGGAAACATAGCATCGGTTGGGTGTCCCTCGCATCGTGGTACCACCTGGAATGTTATCACTAAAAGCCGGAATTATATACACACAACCCCCGATTATGTCTATGCATCGGTAACTTCTGCTGCTCTGGTCTGGTAGCAATTGTCAATGCAGTCAGAAGACGATCTATACGGTAGTGTGCCAAATAAAACATACCTCTTGAAACTGGGGAATGTCAAATCTGTGCAACTGACGATAATGATAATACGCCAATGTCAAGGAATAAAAGAAGAAGAAAACTGCACGAAGTTGGTGTACTAAACAACAGGAATGGCGGAATATGAGAACCTGTATTTCTCAACACGAAGACATAGAAAGCTCAAATTATTAAGATGTCGATGAGACCGTTACTTAAATTGCAGGTATTTCCATGTAGTCAGCATTTATGTAACACCACACTAATCTGTCATATTATAGCACAGAAATGCAGTATTCAGATATACCTTAAATTGAGTGGTTTCCTTAGAAGCTAAACTTTATTAATATTTATAACCGTGAAGATATTTTCTGTTTAGAACAAAAGAAGGGAAAAAAGACGTTCACTATATATCACTTATAATGTAGGCCTACTAACCACTGTAGATTTCAACATCCTAGACTAGAACCAATGTGATTTAAAACAGTAGACATGAAGGAATAATACAATTATTAAAATCATGAATATGAAAATGAGAACACCAAAAGGAAAACTGAAAAAAATAAATAAAGGTTAATTTTCAATAGTGAAGGATGCAACGAATTCATAGAATATGGCAATTATCTATTGAAATATTATCATGGTTTTCTATCACCTTGCGACGTAGCAAACTCAATGTTCTCCTGTCCTTTGAACTTCGATGAGAGAGTAGATCTACAACTAACATTTCCTTCGTCACATAATAAAGGAACACACACTAAAACCTTTGAATCATTATCAGATAACAACAAATGATCACGTTGTCTAAATACAATGAAATGAATGGAGAAAGAATACGCAGCTTGCATCCTCGCAAGAGGGTAAAATTAGGTGCCAACTTATTGCCGTTTTCTTTCGTACACGCATACTCCCGTAGTCTCTTCTGGAACGCCTCACCGTACATCACAGTTTATCACATCTACAGGATCACCAATGTATAGGCTTCACTCTTCATCAGCTCTATACTATTATATCCCGCTGCGTTTATTGCAGCCTTCATAGAACGTCATAATGTCATATTTTATTACACCCAGTTTCCTAAAGGCAATCTAAGGCGGATTGAAGTTGAAGAATTATTTCGATTCACTCGGCAATACCCATTTATTTGGTACAATATTTTGCTGGCCGGTGTTAAGAAAGGTTGTAATATTTCCAATAAATATAGGCGCGTCTTGGCACATGAAATTGATTTAGCATCTAGAGGAGATGAGTCTGGTTATGCGTATTGTGAATGCAACCGCAGTTGTCCTAATTCCGATGTAGTATTCAATCCAGTGAAGGAATTGAAAGGACTACATACCTAGATAATCCGAAATGTATTGCAAAGCCAAAACATATAACATGTACTTTATAAGTATTATTTTGTAATTATCTGAAATGAAAGAAACATATCTAATAATTGCATGTGTCTAAGCTTATAATGTATATTATAATTACATATAAACAAAATATGGAGATTAACAAATATATTTACTTATCATTACTACTACTACTATTACTACTACTATCACTACTACTACTACTACTACTACTACTACTACTACTACTACTACTACTACTACTACTACTACTACTACTGATATTACTACTGGTGCTGCTGCTGTTGCTACTACTACTATTATTGTCAGGCTGAAGTTATTGGCTGAAGTTACTAAAGTGAATTCACTACCACCACTACTACTACTACTACTACTACTACTACTACTACTAGTACTACTACTACTACTACTACTACTACTGCTACTACTACTACTACTACTACTACTTCTTCTTCTACTACTGCTGCTATTATTAGTATTGGTAGTAGGAATAGTAGAAGTAGTATATATAAGAAGAATAAGTAGTAGTAGTAGTAATAGTAGTAGTAGTAGTAGTAGTAGTACTAATAATAATAGTAGTAGTAGTAGTAGTAGAAGAAGAAGAGATAATAGTAGTAGTAATAGTAGTAGTATTAGTAGTAAAAGTAGTAGTAGTAGTAATAGTAGTAGTACTAATACTAATAATAGTAGTAGTAGTAGTAGTAGAAGAAGAGGTAGTAGTAGTAGTAGTAGTAGTAGTAGAGGTAGTAGTAGTAGTAGTAGTAGCAGTAGTAGGAGTAGTAGTAGAAGAGGTAGCAGTAATAGTGGAATGTCAAAGCATGAGTTAACTCTAGGAACTTCATCCAGCACAAACGTCATCAACACCCTCCATATTCAAAGGCATCACATCATTCTAGAACTGGTGAGGTGCCAGACTGTCAAGCATTGGGAACAATAGGGATAGCAAGGAGATTTGGTTGTAAGCCTTGTAACAGCATGTCACGTCCAATAGTTGGCAGCACAATCAGCAGTGGGAGGTGCACGCGCACGTCAGCTTTGACAAACTAAATGACAGCCGCCATGGAATTAACCATCCCTGTGGCTCTGCACATCTTTTTATTTTTTTTTAGTATTTCTTTCTGCAAACAGTATGGATTGTGATGCGGTTATTGGCAGACATTGTTTCCTTACACAACCTCTCAATGTAGTAGCAAGCATTCTTTAACAATATGCATTATATTTAGATATTGTTTAGTTTTATTTTGAAATTTGGATTTAATATAATCACATTTTTAAAGCACGAAATTCGGACACTATTTCCCTAAAACAGTTATTCATTAGTAGCAACTATTCTATATACTAGTAGTTTGTAATACTTTAATATATGTTGTTAATATTATTTTTGGAATTGTAATTTAGAGCCACATTCAAAAGTACTTTGCTCATATATTACAGCTGATCAGTTTACGACTGAAAGAAACCTGGATACTTGTATCGCATGTATCGGCGCACATTGACGCAGGTTTGTTATGGCGGGTTGGAACTCGAGATATTTGGCTCCGAGAAGTCTGACGATCTGCCATCACGCTATCACCCAATCCATGAGGTACATCTTTTTGTGCATATATTATCTAACGATGTAGACAGTATATTCTACAGTGCTAGATTCGTCGAATTCTTGTCGAAACGACATTATTCTCTAAGGGGCTGATCACAGTATCTTTCCGATATCATTTACCATATAAATAAGCTTAATTTGAGAGGCCGCTGATGTTCAGCACTATAAGCACTAGCGCTATTATCCACTTGTACAGAAAGGCCTAGTTATTTATATACACAAATATAGGATGCATGTTTACCGTGACAACAATTTGCAAATGCATTGAATGACGAGCAAAGAAAATTGGCAAAAAGCAGGAAATGACCGAACAACCCCACATTACCAAACGCACACACCTTGCTAACATTTCGTGTAGTTACACACATTTAGATTACATCTACAGTGCAGGTAACCTAATTCATTTAAAATAAAATTCCATTTACATTGTGTAGCATACACGACTCCAGGGAACGGACAATGGAATATATATGAAAACATTACTGGCCACCGCTTATTATACGAATTTAGAAAATAAATACCTAAATGTCAACGATAATGGGACAGCAGGAAGTCACATAATACAGAAGCATCCGTTATTGCAACAACATAATTAGTGTTGAAAATACTAATTCAACATGAATTCGACGAATGCTGGTTGTAGTGTGAAGGTCTCTTTAAAGATTTGATTTGCCATGAGACGTTTATATAACTGTGCAAACATACCACTACGTAGGCCGTGGGGCAATACCATGCATATTAGTATTAAATTAACTACGAACACGTGTCCAATGATGTACTTTAACAGGCATGTTCGGGATGGTAGTATTACAATGGTAAACCAGGACTTCAGCGTTCAAATCCCGTCATCAGTCACGGGATCACGTCATCAGATTCTCTTCACTGAAGTTACCAGTGCTATATGTGAGAGAATATTGAAAGCGACTCTAAACCCCAATTTAAACAATAATAATACACCTAATGTACCCTATCTAACGCTATCAGAAGAATTGGGTTTTCTGATTGAATTGAATTTCCCCGCATGACAAACACTGACAGTATGATAGTCATGTTTATTGAAACATTGATTCACACTTCAAGATGGTGAAACGTAACTTGTCTAAGATTATACTTAGTAACCCTGCAGTGCACTAAATGTTCCGATGTTCCCTCTGAATGACAGACACTCAAACCCATGCATGCTGAGGAATCGCAATCATGTTATTATTCCACGGGTATGGAATGGCTCTGCCCTAATACCTGATATACAGCTCACCCTCGTCAGAAGGCCATTCATACAGGAAATGGACATATTACTCCACCCAACATGTACATGTGGAATATACTTATGTCAAACTAATCAAAGAAACCTTCACAACGAGACCAAATAATTCCCTTTAATTTGTTTTCAAATTCCGACGTTGATTTGAAGAAGTCTGGTAAGCCAGGGATATTATCTGGTAGATGTCATTGCATTGGAATACTGGCTACCCTTTCAACATGCCGACAGATGACAGAGGACTTCCTTTACAAAAGGAAACATTTACAGGGCCTAATCTAACTTTCTTTTTGGAAAAGATAATAACTCTGTAGTCGAGAATGGGGCTACATGACCGAGAGAAAGATGAATAGGTGAAAAGGGTTTGATATGTATATATAGATGTTAAGACAGTACCTAGTGTATGCGAATTGTAGAGGCTATACACGTTTTAAAAGCTCCTTTCTGTGCACATGTTGACTAATGTTTTAATTAAAAATAAAAAAGAAGCTGGTCTTTAGTATGTCTTGAGTTTATGAAACTCGAAATAAATTTAAAATATTCATGATGTATTTAGGTTAATGGCAAAGGTGCATTCTCATGGTACGATTTGTATTCAGTACTATCGATGCATGGGAGCAATCGAATATAATCGATTCTGCGTCACGATCAACAGGTCAATTAGATTTAATAAATACTAGTACATGTGTTCAAATAGTATTAATTTATTACCCTCGTTTCTTTAGATATCGTCAATATTCTGTAATTGGCTAGCAAGTGTACGTACGAGCCTTGGCGGGCATAATACAAAGAAGTGTTTATCCTAAATTCAGGATGTTGACGATATCTAAAAAGACACACGGGTAATACGCTCGCAATAAGTCGGGTGAAGTAGACGGAACATTCTAAGTCTTTCTTCGCACAGGATGTAGGAGCTACGAACCGTGCACCAACCACTGCCAACAAGAGTGCAAAGCCATACAAATGTTAACATCGGACAACAGATATAATTATATCAGCCTGCTCATTTCTCCAGAAACCTGCAAGTACCCAGAATCCGTGTAACAATAACATCCTGTGAAATATTTCAAGGTTGGGCCCTTCATCGGTGTTGCAAGCAGCAGAGAGGCATTACACTCTCTCCGTGCTGCAGGCAACCGATGATGCCTTAAGGGGAAGTACCAGCAGGGAGAGGGTTAATTCAAAAGTTATAATTAGCACAGAGATTATAGTATTCTTCGAGATAAAAGGGGTGGATGCGTATCACTAAACTGATAATCTTGAATTAATTGAATTTGAGCTGACCTATGATGTGATGCGTAATGCAACTGTGGAATTTACGATAGTCTTACGACAGCTCGAGGCCTATTGTAAATACGTATCGTAACTTTACGACAGAGTTACGACAGATGTGTGGTTTAAATTCGATTGTAGAGATACTAGCTCTGGGTCTGTGGATCGGACAAACGGTAAGATTACGAAACATTTTGAGAATGATTTCATGCTCGAGCTCAAATTGTATAGTGGGATTTGTGAACTTAACTTTGAGTTTAACATGAAAGCGTACTATCTTGAGATAACCAAAGACCAAATGCAGTTGCAGATGATTTATTTATAGTAATAGTTATGCAATGGCTCCCTGTCACTGTTTTGTTTTTGTAGCAATGGCAATTTGTATAAAATGTGCTAAAGATGATGTGCTAAAGAGCTTTGTTCCACATACATATTGTTAATATCTTCTTGTACATGTATTTCATGTCCCTATTAAGTATTCTCTGTATTTTAAACTTCAAAAGTCCAGCAAGGTTAAATAGTACACTTAATATTAAATAAATAACGCTGTTGTACTTCACATAACGTCAAAGGCTGATATTCACTCTGGAAATTCCAAGTATGACCTCATTGATATTTAAATTTACAAGAATATGTCTTAGTGTGCACAGATTATAATTTCTTTACTGCACATAGATTCTATTCTGGTAGTAAAGCACATCAGTTCTTATTGCGAAACCATCTCCATGTGTAACTCAAGATTCCGAGTAGAGCGATTAAATTACCTGAGTACTCAGATTCGACATGGCACATGGTCATTTGACAAAAATTATGAGGATTATTGAACGATTATTTTAATTGAAAAGGTTAGATAAAAGAAGAAATAGCTTAGGTTGTAATACAATGTATTTCTATCCGTATTAGGTTAAACTTGCCGCATGGCTTACAAGTAAGGTAGAACGACCGTGCTGTCTAGTATACTTTAACAATGAGTACTACTATTGGGGAAAAAGTGTTAGCGCAGTGGTAGAACGTTGGAACTTCGGAGCCAAGTGTTCCAGGTTCAAATCCCGACCCGTGAGCCCGGAATCAAAGTTATCTTTCTGACGCGATATTGATAGGATGCACTGTCTGTAGAGTGGCAATGCAGTTATCATCCTTGGTCTTGTCAGTACC